>JAZDUA010000546.1:760000-1025256 GCA_038098605.1 Gryllus longicercus | reverse complement strand
AAGTAAAGAAAAGTAATAGATATTTGTAAGATCTGGATCTTAATTGTCTTTTGGGTTTCTTCTTTTTCATCTTATCACTATTATTATTATTATTATTATTATTATTATTATTAATATTAACAATAGTAGTCGCAACTTGCTGAAACTGATGGTAGAGTCTGAAAAGGCTTCATACTCTACAAGATTAGTTTGCTGCCTCTAGTATTCCACCCTTACGAAAGTGCAGACCGCAGCCAAACGACCATAGCTACTGAGATTACGGGATTGGGGTCATTGGCCCGAGTCCTTTGTGTGACTTGGCCCTCGAGTGTTTGCCCGTCGCCGTCGCCCTCGCCCGACTGCGCAGTTCGTCGCGACCATTCGCCGCAGCTGACGCGCAGACGGCGTCGCCGGCGAGGCTGCGGGGGTGGCGCCGTGTATGGCATTCTGCAACTGCTTCCCGATCTCTCAAACAATGCGGGCTCGAATCTTTCGCTTGGGTGATGTTATACAGAGAGCTGGAGGGGGAGATAAAGTTCGGGTTTAGGGAGGTACGTAAATTAACGTTTTATGCGAGATCCGTATGTGGCTGTTTTAACGAATCTTCAGTCATAAGATAGAATTTGGTCGAGGACGGTCTCTTAGTAAAATAAATATCTAAGATTGTAAGATTAATGAATATTTTGTGTCGTAGTTTTGATCTACGGCTGGTAATACGTAACAATATTCATAATGCTGGAATAATTTAATAATTAATTAAGAATTATTATTTTCTGCTTTGATCTATAAAGGTATATATGTGTAATGTATAGTGGAGTTTCGGTATCTAAAAACTGAAGGAAGATAAAAAAATAAAGGAATTAGGAGCTTCTGAAAGTTCGAGGTACCGAAACACCGTACGTGTTGGGAAGCCGAAGAGTAATTAATAAAATTGAGATCACGTATTTCGACAAATTAATGTTAGAGTTATCGAGATGACAACGTAAAAGAAATACAGCTATGACAGTCTTGTCATTAGCAAAATATTTAATCAAAATATGTTTTTATTGGCAGTGTAATGTGGTCAGGGTACAGAACAATTTCACATGTATACGATGGATTTATTTCTTATAAGTTGGTTGTTGAAAACATTATTGACGGACATTATAACTATCCAATCTGAAAATTATTTTATGATCCGCCAAGAGCTCTCACTTTCCAGGAGAGTGATACAACATCCCACACACATACATACTTACCGTGAATGCGAAATACGAGGACCCTCGATGTCAAGAAAACACCAAAACATGATGAAATCTCTAATAATTTCGAACAACTCTAAATCCTGAAATATTATCAGTGTCAGTAAAGTTCTTTTACTAAAAACAATACTTATTCTCATCATACAAAAATCTTTATACTAAAAACACGCAGCCATTTGTGAGAAACGGCTTGTGTACGTAGTGATAAACCATGGCGAGAAACGGCTATGACAAAAATATTTACCTAAAAGGTACTATTCCCATTTCTAGAAATAAACATTCTCAAACTACAATTCCCATTATTTAATAATTCGGTCACAATACATGAAAAGGGTGGAAGTTAGTGAATGACACCGAAGGGGCACGTAGAATGTGTCTGCGAGAGCGAGCCGGCGGTGGCGTAAGATTTCTACGTGAGCTGCTGGCGGATTTAGGTAAGCAGGAACGAGCAAGAAAGGCATGCTAGAACTTGATATTGATGGAAACAAAGGGCAGAGGGGTTTGTTGGTCTGGATACTTGAGTAGGGGGGCTAAATGTGAGAACTTTAGGTCAGGGCTGAAAGATGTGTCTTTGATTTTCTCAACACAGAGTACGGATGTCGTCTGTGTCAATGATTATCTCTGCACTGAATTATTTCATAGGTTACAAAATGAATGAAATTCAATATTAAAAATACAATTGGTAATAGCACTGTAATAGAATGAATGTCGAGGAAATATTAGAATTCTAATATCTAGAATCTGTATCTAATTCTAGACATCAAACTACAACAGAGATGTATATTTTTTTGTTAGTTTACATGTGAATGTGTTCTTTAGTCACTTTGTGGCGGTAAAGACGGAGAATTGTCTTTTTAATAATGAGTAGTGGGTATGAATTAGCTGCTAGTTGGGGAGAATTGTCTATTTAATAACGAGCATTGGTGAGACAAGCCTCTTGGGAAACCGGAACCCTGAGACAATCAGCCACCGACTACTTGACCCGACGCAAATTCACACCCACGATCGGGCTTCGATCCACCATACCGAGAAAGAAGACGCATTCTAACCACTACACCACCGTTCTCCCCCCACCCTCCACCGCCTCCAATACAGGGTGGCGGGGGCGGAGGACCGCAGTTCGGCGACGTTCCTGCGAACAAAGCCGTCGTTCCGCCTCGCCATATTCCGTGCGGCTGCCTCCCCCCCCCCCCTGCCGTACGTAAGCCGCTTAGCGGAAGTCGCGTCAGCGCTTGCGCGACAACGCGCGCGCGCGCCCACAACGGAGGCGGTGGAGGCGGTGGGCGGAGGCGGCGGCGGAGGCGGCGGCGGAGGCGGAGGCGGCGGCGGAGGCGGAGGCGGCGGCGACGGAGGCGGGAGCGGAGGCGAAGGTGGTGGGGGCGGAGGCGGCGGGGGGGCGGCGGCGGTGGAGGCGGCGGCGGAGGCGGCGGCGGAGGCGGCGGAGGCGGCGGAGGCGGCGGAGGCGGAGGCGGCGGGTTCGCGGGCGGCGGGGTGCTGGCGGCGGCGGGGGCGGCGGGGGCGGCGGGGGCGGCGGCGGCCCGCACAATGCCCGCGCGCGGGCCAAAACGCGGAAAGCGATGGCGACGCAGTTATTCGGATCCCGCTGCCGCCGCCGCCACTGTCGTCTGCCGATGATCGGAGTAATATGAGGCACTTCAACCTCCGAGCGCGCGCTGTCTCCCTCTCTCTCTCTCTCTTTCTCCCTCCGCCCTCCTCCCTATTCTTCCACGTAATGCCCCCGACTCGCGTTCCCTTGCTGCATAATGTAGACTCTTTCAAGCGCAAATACGTCAAGGATTGATGTTTTTACCGGGCTTGTGTCTAGCCGGTTTCGGATGCTGAGAAATTTTATCCGCGATCCGAAAGTGACTGTGGCGGTTAGAGAGAATGGAAATATTGATTTTTGATGGGGTTTTGAAAGAAATCTCTTATTCTCTCTGGTTCGTTCCAAATTATGATTAATCAGCTTACGAAGTGATTTATAAATAGCAAATAAAATAATATAGCGTACTGATATATTAAAATGATCGCCTTCGGATAATATTTTTTTAAATAAATTCTTCATGCAAATAATAAAATATTGTGCATTTCAAATGCTGCATTATAAACATGTATAATTACATAGATTAGTAATAGTATATTAATTTATAATAATTACTTGTATACTGAGCTATAGTGCAGGAATTTAGTAAGGAGTATATAGTAGTATAGTTAGAAAATAAATTATTAAGAATAGTTGTCAATTCTTATCACTTACATTTCATCTATTCTGAAGAAGTGCATTTCCCATTCCGCTTAATCTATTATTAATATAATTATATGGATATTTATATGATGTCACATTCACAGAACTAATAGAGCTATCATTCTGGGCCAGCAGGCCTCTTCCTTAAGTTGGTTCTAGAGCGACTCTCCAGCAGATTAACCCCGGAACCTCACCTATTACCGAACCGCGCGGTAGCAACGTAGCCAGTCAAACAGCTTTCCAGTGAGTGATGTTTTACTCGCCACGTCAATGCCAGCAGTTGAGTTTGGAGTTGACGAGGGCGCAAATTAGCCTCCCCATCAGGGCGCACTACAAATAATGAGGATCGATCGCGGGCAGCTATTCCCGGGGCCCGGCCTTCGGCGGCGCGCCGGCACCTGAGGCAGCGCGCGGGCTTCCCGCCCCCTCCGCCCCCTCCGCCCCCTCCGCCCCCTCCGCCCCCTACGCACCCTCCGCCCCCTCCGCCCCCCTCCGCCCCCTCCGCCTCTCCGCCTCCTCCGCCCCCTCCGCCCCCTCCGCCCCCTCCGCCCCCTCCGCCCCCTCCCCCCTCCGCTCCCTCCGCTCCCTCCGCCCCCTCCGCCCCCTCCGCCCCCTCCGCCCACTCCGCCCCCTCCGCCCCCTCCGCCCCCTCCGCCCCTCCGCCCCCTCCGCCCCTCCGCCCCCTCCGCCCCCTCCGCCCACTCCGCCCGCGATCGCCCACGAGCGATGGAAGTGTACGATTCGCGATACCACGCAGGGTCGGATTAACTTCGTTTCGTAGTACCGTGCTGTTATATCAAATTAACGCAACCGAACAGAGGAATGAAACGTGCCATTGTCAAAAAGGATTTTGTCAGTTCTACAGTTAAAAACAATAGACACAATGATTTGTAGCTAAAGATGGCGTGTGAATACTCCTATTCTAAGAGAAGGTATTACTTACTTGTGTGTTTTTTCTTTTAAGAAGGTAATATTACGTAAAGTATTTAACGTCACATGGCCAATAAAACCCAAATAACTGACTTGGTTGATTGTAAAACGTGGATAACGCCTCATTTCATAACTGAAACCCTAACCTTTATTTTTTGTATATCGGACAGTAACGATAACTATTTAGGGCCCTAGGAACGGTCTAACACTGATAGTATGTTTACAAATTAATGTAAGAATGAACTACAGCCTTTGCAACGTTCAAAATTAATATTATGGTATTTTACTGTATATGAATTCAACAAACATTGTGTGAAGAATAATTTGAGCCTCCATCTAATGGGAATTCTAAAATTTTGCCTTGTTTGCTTGTGAATTAATAATCCCCTTAGTCTGCGCACGTTTGAAACTGAATCTGAGACTGTAATTTTCTCCGATTATGTAAATATATATGTTTACGTACGTTCATGCATACTTATCCCTAGTCAAACATACTTATCATTTTCGGGAAGAATTAGTCTTCTCCGTCCTTTGCGTCTCTAAATATTTAAAACCATTCATCTCCTCTAAGTGTGTCTACGGTTTATATTTCCTCTGCTTTCTTGTGATACATGAGACGACTCTTTAATCAACCAATTTCCAATTCCTTTTGTTAAGCTTTTCATTCTTAATATATTCTCGATATCTACAAGAGTTGGTATCAGATATCGTATTTGCGTCGTTAAGTACGAGTATTTGCACATTTTTGGATATTTCAAAATTAACCTCAGAAGTTTCCTAAGGTCTCTTTCCGGGTTTTGTATCCTGCCATCATAGTCCAGAATTCTGCTACATAATTATATATGGGAATACGTTCTATTTAACTAGTTTCTCATTCCTGTAATTTCTGCTCTTGTCAAATAACTTCCAGTGAATGCAATTCTATTTGCACATGATTTGACATCACGGCGAGAAGGACGCGTATACTCGAAACATAAAAGCGGCATTTTGAGATTCAAGACTTTTATTTTTAATAACATAACTATTAGTTAATATAATTGTTTTCGTTTATTACCTTCAAATCTTTCTATTTTCATTCCACAACTTATCAATTATTATATTTATATTAATTATTCTTTTGTGGTTGATCGAATGGCGTGATGTGCGAGGGCCTCAAACACGGAAGTTCCTCAGCGACGTTACTCAGGTGGGCGTCTAGAGAGCTCTCTGTGATCTGGAGATGACTGCGCAAGTTATGAGAGGGGAAAAGCGAAATGAAGGAGCTGCATGATGAAACAGATGTGGAGAAATGCCAGACAGAGTAAACGGCAAACACTTACGAAAACCTACTCCGAAACGATCTTATCCATCCCAAATTCCGCGTGAAGTGGGTCAGGCTTTGAATACTTGTATACTCAAGGTAGAGAGTGAGTAGACCGTGACTGCCTTCCGTGTGTCAGACCGTCGCGCATGTTCTTCTAGAATGAACTCTTTTCTTTCTTTATCGATTATCAGTCCATACTCTACTTGTAACATCTGTTCTCATTCCTGCCACATACGCGCCCATAATATTTTAAATATTTTGCTTTGAAAGTGGAAGTTTTTAAAGTGTCAACATTCTTCGTTTTTAACTGGTCTATTTATGTCAGATTGCAGCACATCGCGAAATTCCTATCTCCATTGATAATACTCTATTCGTAATTTGCTCGATTTCCCCCATACTTCAGCTCCATAAGCCTTAATACTTTCAATTAGTTCGTTGTATACTCTCAATGCTATTTTTTCTTTACTTGTGTGCCACAAAATCGCCAAATAAAACTGTTTCGTACCTTGACTAAACCTTTTTCTTTTTCAAATATTTATAAGATTAATGTTTATAAAATTCGTGTATGTGTCTAGTATTATTTTTTAAATTTTTAATTTGATCTGCTCCATGTTGGGCAATCCATTGTAATTAATCATGATATTTTCTGTGAATATCTAGTATGATGGGCTAGCATGTTCGCATTATTAATGTCAATACCAACTTTTAAACTCGTGTTACAATCCTTTTTTTGTAAAAGAATTTTATGTTATTTCTATAACTTCAGTTGTCCTGCTTTGCTCACCTATTTATTTCCAAATGAAACAGTTTCCTCGTATTATTAATTTTATGATAGTGCTGAAAAATCTCAATTACATTTATCTTCCATATATTTCGACCTGAGGGTAGCAACATGCGTCAGATTGTTACTTACTTGGTAGTATGCAGATGGGCCGTCCATACGGACCAGCTATTTCTGGGAGTTTTGTTTAGCTAAAGATTTCTTTGATTGATTGCAAGCTAATACAAATAATCAGCCTTTTCTAAATAAAGAAATAAAGTATTTATTCACAGCTAAATCGGCAACCTTACTCAATGAGCTCATTTACAAACGTTAATTCTGACCATAGTCATTCTTTTATACAAATCAATTAAAAGGTCTCGTTTGCTCCCATCGGATCTTCGCGCGAAGGAGGGATCTTCTTCTTCTCAAATCGAAAAAAGAAAAAAAAAGTCCAATGTTCTACGATGTCTTCTCTCTTAAGTCGTCTCAATCATATTCCCTGCCTCGTCCTATTTTCAACGCGTCACCATTCGATGTCGGTCATTATTAAAAATGTTAAATTACAACTCTATTGAATGATTTGCTAGTTCGTCAGATAAACAACAATTAATTTGTTCGTGCAAGCGATACAAGCCTAACCAGTCATCTTCGAACATCCATAAAAAAACGGTTCATGAAATAATGGCTACAATTCTGTCCCTAATTTCAATTATTTGCATACAACGCGTGCCCATTTGCCATTCAATCTTTAAATTTGCATGGCGCTTATATAGTTTTAATTATTTACTTATTCCTTCAGCAATAATAATAATAATAATAATAATAATAATAATAATAATAAGCAATTATATTCCCTACGCTCTAAATTCAACAGTATATTCTTGCTAATTCCCTACACCATTAAACAACGCGTCCCCGTTTAATACCAGTCTGAAGCGTACCGGACGCGAAACGTCCAGCTCGGCTGCCGGCGACGAAAGAGACCGACCCTCTCTCGTCCGGCTATAATTACGCTTCCTAGGCGCAACGTTTTCCTATTCGACAAGGGACTTTATTCCCTCTTCCCAGTGCGAACTATGTCATTCGTTTCTTCGTGGCTTTGTTGACTTACGTCCGCTACCATAGCAAACAATATGGAAGGGGGCTCTAGGCTTATCACACTTGGAATGATCTAATGGCGTTAGAGCAAATTACACTGCAAGCCAGATCACGAACGTAAGACAACCAAAATTAACGGACAGAACGAATAAGAGTACAACACACAAGAGGAAATTTTCCAACCTATTCACACATAGTGACAAGCTTTGGAGACAGATCTGAGATCATTGTTAAGATGGAAACATGGGCCTTGGGGTGTGTGGGTGGGGGAGGAGAGGGCGGGAGGGAGGGAGGGGCGGTGTCCTGCGACCGCCGCCTCGGCCAGGTGGCGCCACCGCCAGTGTATAGAGAGCCCATCTCGCGCAGGTGCCGCGGCCGCAGACGCCCCCTCCCGCCTCCGCGCCGCCCACGCCTCCACCCCCGCCGCCCCTCCCGCGCCGCCACCGCAGCCGCCCCGCGCCGACCTGATTTACCGGCCTGAGTTATGGGCGCAATAAGCCGAGGCGACGCGCGCGGGCGTCATGGCTGCCTGCCACCCACACAAATCTTCCTCCGTCAGCCGCCCACCCGCCCCCGCCCCCGCCCGCCGCCCGCGTCTGATTGTCCGCGGTCGCCCCGGCGCCGCCGCCTGCCGCCCCTGTTGCATCTTTGCCTGCGCACGCGGCCACCGCGACAGGGCTCTGGACGAGGCGCGGCCGCCGGCGCCGCGCGCAGCTGCGACACGCCCCCCCTCGGGCACCACGTGGGCGAGGGGCTGCCACGACTTCACTTGCCCACCTGCAAACAAGGAGGCCGGTTCAACATTGCACAATTATAGCAGCGAACGCATTCAGACAAGAAAACTAACATGACGTGGAGAGGGAGGTTTAGGCGGTCAGACAGGTTATTTCACACTAAGTTCACCATACAAATTATAATTAAATTGTTTCGTTCATTTCGAGACATTTTCAGTAGACGCATTGATGTTATTGTGACATACCGAAACTAATCGGAATAGTGGGGACTCTTTATTATGTTGGGAATAGACAATAGACAGATGAACCTTTTGCGAAATGTATCCATGGGGACGCCGGCGAGGTAAAAATAAGTAAGATGACGTGAGAAGAGGGCCGTGAAGCTGATGGATATGCGTGGCAGATAGCGTCGGTTGAGGCTAAAAGAATGGTAGCATTATTCATGGTGGAATGTTTTGTCGGTGAATCAAGAAAGATTGTTAACAGCTACGCGGAGTAGTGAGGAAAAAGGTCCCATATTGCCGGCGATGGGCGATAGAAATTTTAGGACATCGGAGCGGACAAACTACGAAGACAGAAGATCTTCTTGTCGACTTCCACCCGAAAAGATGAAGAGCGCGCGAAGATCAATGATGATTATTATTAAAAATTTTAGAAAATATTAAATACAGAGAATTACTGATTTAAAGAAATAACGAGCTCAATTGAATTATATACAGTAGTAGAAATAAAATACCAAATATTGATTGAAATGCTGATTAATGATAATTACGAACAATTTTTAATAATAGATATTAAACAAAGGGAATATACAGAAAAAACGTCCCCATTCGAATCTACCAATTGCAGTGGCGACGGGGTAAGTAAAATTACGAATCGAACCCGCGTGAATTGAACTAGTGAAGCAAGCAGAGCATAATTTGGAACCAAAAACAAATTAGAAAACATTGTACTATAGTAAATTGAATAGCATTTTCAGATAATGTAGCTAGCGTTGGGCAGATAATGAGTGTATTCTTTCTGTGTTTTATTTGTTTATATTTTTGCCCATGATACGTGACAGGGAGAAATATCGGGAGAGAACCACGTAGATTTTGATTAGTGTTAATATAAACAAGTTGCAATTCATTTATGAAAATTAATACAGAAAATTGTAAAATAATCGCTATTACATGTTTATATTGGGACTCGCCATTATTATTTGAGAGCTAATAATAACAAATAAAGCGATGCAAAATTATCTTCCTATTACCCTTCTTACTCCATTCCGTACAGTTACACGGATTTCAGGAGATATACGCGCTGTTGCTGCGTGAGATTTATGTTACTGATGAAAATTCTGCTAGAATTTCCTGCGTGTGGTTCAGAGTAGCGATCTGCGAGTGGTTCCAAGCATCAGACTGGAAAGAGTCGCTGAACCTCATTGGTGAATTGTAAAAAATGAGTTGTGTGTAACGAAATGGCTAACGAGTCACCATTCGTGTCATTTAGCTGTATAATGTCTTCCTTTACCTTAAGTGAGTGGATCTCTCCACACTTGTGTAATTCAGTTTGGGAACAAACACTTGTAATATTATTAATTTACACAATACTTGCCTTTCACTGTGCTTAAATGCACAGTGCTAGAAAACTAGAGTAAAAAATAATTCACGCTATGGAAAACAATCGCACGCGTGTAGTAATGGAATAAGTTCTTTCAAGTTTTGAAAATAAAAATTCTATTCATCACTCTTTAAACCTCTCTTTTCATTTTATATTTGGCGCGACTCCAACTCAGATTCTCTTGGAATAATTATCAGAAAATCATTTTGAGAAATAGATATTTCTTTCACAAAAACTAGTCGAATGCAGAAGCACAAAACTCCTAGATGAATTAGATTAGTACACAGGAACTCATCTCCAACGAATGGGAGATATTCTAATAGTCGCCAATGATCAGATAACATTAGAAAGTTAGCGAGTAGGTATTTGGACGCATAGCATTGTGCCGCAGGCTTCCACTTCGAGAACTGTTCCTTTGTGGAGATCCATACATCACCGGCGGAGGATTTCGGCAAATATCGGAAATTTCTGAAAGTGCTCCAGAACAACTGAAGTGCGGAATGCGAGCACTCGCATTCCTGGGCGGAAGCTGCCCAAGGATCGACCTCCATATTTCAATGACATCCTCGCCCAGGGGTGGGCCAGGAGTGAGACGGGGGCGGGGGCGGGAGAGGGGGCGGAGGCGGGGGCGGAGGCGAAGGCGGTCGAACACTCCGCTCGCCCCTGGGGCGGCTTTAGCCCCGCCCCGCCCCTCCCCGCCCGTGACCGCGCCACCTGCTTCGGTAAATCAATAGTAAACGGTTATGGGCGAGGATCTTCGGCTCCGCAAACACGGGAGTATGCGAGGATCTGCATATTATAGGAAGCCCCGCCAACAAAAGCAGTAGAGCTCGCTCGGGGACGGAAGGGGCGGGGAGGGGCGGCGCGGAGCAGATAAGGCGTGAGGCAGCGGCGGAGAGGAGGGCGGTAGCGGGACTAGACCCGGGGTTAGACGCCGTCTCCGCCTCCACCTTCGCTGCCACCCCGCCCCCAAGCCCGCCCCACCTCCGCCTCTGGCGTCGCCTTAGCCCTCCGCGGGCGTTCACTTCGAGCGAAAACTTTGTTGACTAACGTGATTTATACGAGCGCCTCCTCCGAGCCGATTGTATTCTGGTTTGCAAACCGCTCGCTTAACTTTTCGCAGCTCCAAAGGAGACCCGCTCTCCGTCTCTTTCAGAGCAAGTTTTTTTAATGGGTACGAACTATATGAATGGTAAATTAATCCACTTCCAGCACTATATATTAACTAGTCATAACGGTTCGATTTGGAATTCAGTGGAATTGTTCAGTGTAATGTACGATGTTCCACCTCATTCTTAAATCTTATTTACGTTAATGACATTCAGGATTTGCTTCAGCCATTCTTTCTTCGCTCTTGAGAAAATACTTGTGAGCAAATACCGCTACGTGAGAATACATTGTTTATTGAAACTAATACTTTGTTACTATTCTGTTTTCATTTTAAAGATTTATTTTATTGAAAAATTTTTGTTTGATTAGTGACGAAATATTATAGAAATATTGACCTTTCGAGGACAGTCCGATGAATGTGACAACGTAACAAGAGAATCTTAAGAAGTCCATGTTATATTGTACACATCGGTCCAAATGAACCTTCCCAAAGCGTCATGTATTTAGATGTAGCAGAGGACAATAAATCAGTAACAAAATTTTAAAATAATAATGGCTTGTTTTATAAACTGTCAACGTTGCGTACACAATGTTCCAATTTTGCATTTGCAATGTAAGAAAATAGGCAACTTCTGCTGGTGATTCAGACTACATCCGTAGCGAAAAGTTGTACTACTAGTTATACCACTATTTGTTTGCACGTGTTTTAATTTTTGGTACTTCCACAATATTTATCGTGTCGTAAATAAGTCGTGTATAAGACAAGTGAGTGTGAAATTGTGCATAAATGTACTGAACTACTCTATTCTCATTAATAACATGTCGTTTTTATGACATGTTCTTCTTATAACATCCTGTACAAGAAACGAAATTCTTAATGAAACTTCGGGATTGTACCAAAACATGTTCCACTCTTGGCGTGTATGTCACTACTGTTGATGTGTTCCGTGTAGGCTGCAGGTCTAAATCCCCCTTCGCCCAAGGGAGAACGTCATCTGCCGGTGAGATGTTTAATCTCTTTGGAGGAAGTCGGAGCGAGGCGACGACACCGGAAACGCCTTCGCAGCGATGACGCGCGCAGATTTCGACTCTCGTTTGAATCGCGCGACGCGAAGGAGATGTTTAAAGCACAGAGTTCGTTTACACAGGGCTGCCCAAACTATGTTCGAGATCAGATGAAGCGTGCTACATTTCGTCGGGTATAGTTCTTCTCCAACAGCAGAAAGGTAGTATTGGAGGGTTAGATACAAAAATTATTTTATGTCAAACTTTGGCTATTTTAATTTCTTGCTCAACTGTAATAAATATTATATGCAGGAACAAGTTGTTTCGTTTCAGTTTATTAACTCTCGTTTATAAACTAATTTCATTGGATAGCATTAAGAAAATTGTTATGTATACAAATTATCTTGTAGTAAATAATTTACCAGATTCATAAATGATCAATTATTGATGTATATCTTGGATTTGCTACTTTGAAGCATTAAGAAAATTGTTATGTATACAAATTATCTTGTAGTAAATAATTTACCAGATTCATAAATGATCAATTATTGATGTATACCTTGGATATGCTACATTTGAAGTGATGCTATGGAGAACAGGTCAACAATTGTAGTTTGATTCTAGCATTTGTTTTTCAAGGAGACTACCGAAGCCTGAACTATTTCTTACATTGGCATAAGTTAGTTAACTCTAAGGATTGAATATATAACTTCTCCAACCAAACAAGGAAACTACTGTCTGATATCACAGTCTCATCTATGCGCTATTCATTTTATATTTATTATAGGGAATATATCGAGTGCAATGTTGTATATCATCGGACATGGTTCATCCAAGGTATTGACAGAGATTAGCTCATCGTCACTGCCTCTACAGCAACACTGACTGGGAGGTTCTAGGTTTCGAGTTCCGACGTTGACAAATTTTCGATATTAACTAAATAGCTAGGTCGAATTCTGTCTCAGGAGAGGAGAATTCTGGCAGCCAGCTTCTTTAATCGGTAGTTTTCCGTGGTTTCTCCAATCTACATCAGGCGAATGCTGAAGCAGTACCCTAGTAAACTGGCGCGAGCTATCCTCACCCCTTACGTACACACGGTCACCTACCCAACACTATCACACGTGTAGGAGGGCCAGTTGGAGGCTTAGAGCTTCTCTTGGCAAGGGCGGTGCCACGCTGGAGTAGATACCTGGTGGAAGAAATCCCTCGCATCACGACCTGTACGTCGAGGCCAAATCTCACCATCCAGTCAGGGAGGATCCCTGCCAGCTATCGCAATAAAGCATTCCATACACTAATGGAATTAATAATCATAGCGGTAAACATTCCCTGAATCGTCTGCCAATCCAAGTCATTGGTCAATAACATCTTCCAGTTTTTGGTTTTTGTTGTTGTTTAAAGGTCGCTTTTCAACAACTTCGTCATATAGCAACCAGTGTGCTTTTAACTGTTTGGGGGAACTGTAGGGAGAACACTTAAGGACAACACAAACACACATGCTCGTTTGTGTAAGCGGGATTCCAACCCAACCTGCGAACCAAGGGCTGTCATCTGAGGCCCTTCAGATTTAACGACCTCGGCTAGCCAGGGCGGCCTTCTCTAGTTTATAGAAATTTTAGGAGTGGGTACTAAGCCTTGGACACGAGACTGTAATAAGGTATAAAATGAACGATTGTTCTTTCTATCGCGTTAGAGAACACTTTACCTGTTCTCATACGTAGTTCTATTCTTTGTCTTACAGAGCTCTCAAAAGAAGCGGCTTGATGTGAGAATTTTTTAAGAGCAGCTTACAAACAGCTTTGAAGGAAAGCTTATAAAGCAGTTTTATCTTCACTAACTAAATTGGAGTTAGCGTCAAAGCAGTCGCAATGGAAGGCTGAAATGAATAGTAATGGTGCATAACAATATTGCTTGGGACAGGAGGACACATCTTTGGGTCTCTGGCTTTGACACTCAAGAAAGATTAGACCAGAAGTAAGAATTTCGTAGAGATTTGCCGCTATAACAACAGAAAGGATAATTTTATTTTGATAATTTTTAATATACCTTACCGAAATACGGGTAGATCAGGGCTTTATCGATACTAAAATGTTTGAATAAATTACGTAAACACAAGTTGGCATTAGCTGGTGACAATAAAATATTCTACTTGGAAATAATCATGTAGAAGCTAACCGTCATTTTGTATAATGTGCCAATGAAATAAAAAAATACTAAAGTGTTCATTCTATATTTTACATAATATTACAAAATAATAAAATGATAAACATGTAATATATTATACAAATAATATTGCATACAAAATGCACACGCATACGCTTTGTCTGCGTTAGAATTGTCTTTCCGAGCAAAAATTGTCTTTCCGCTTCCATTTGTTTCACACCTCTAATATTCACCGCGTTAATATGTAAATAGTCATGAAATACTGAGGTGAACTTAAGCCGTTTGTCGCAAACTCTTCGCTTTTCAGTGGGGGGTGAGAGCGAGTCTGAGGCAAAGGGACACGAGAGTATTTCAACTCCCATATACACTAGAGGCAACGCTCACAGGGGCGCGTTCTACCCTTGAATCCCCCTGCAGAAACTAAATGACAAACTACATTAGTGAAGGAGCTAGGCGTGGACTCGCAGGACAAAACTAGACGCGCTCAGTGGAAAATTCCGTGGGCTTCGCGCTTTATACTACTACAGTTCATTCCTATTCATATAATTATCATTTATAAAGTTATTTTTGCAGCAAGGGATTTATAAGGGTTCTAATGATTGAGCGGCGACAATAAGTCCGAGGGCCAAAACCACGAAGTTCCAAGTATCTCGATCATTAGAAACGGTTGACGCCCGTGGTACGATTTTATTTTTTACCTAATTTTAATGATTCTGATTTATTTATTTACTAATTAATTAGTTGTTAACTTTACTTGGTTTGTTTTTGCATATTTCGCTCACATAATTTCTTCTCATAATTCCCTCCATAAGAGAACATGTAATATCATTCAACGGTTTTCGTATTTGCCTCGTAACCACGACCCTTTCAATCCAGATAAATGTGTCCAGTGTAATGTGTATCCAGTGTCCAGTGTAAATGTAATGTGTCCCGGGTAAATGGAGCTCCGAATCGAAGGAAATGACAAGTAATAAATTATCAGTAAAAAATAAAATTCTTAATTTCCGTACATTTCATATTTTCCGTATACGGGCCACTTTTGCTTCGTGCATTGTTGGCGAACATTAGTCCATCGCCCAGTTTTGTCAACAGTCGCAACGGAGAGGTGTTAGGCTCTGAGAGGCTCCTCCGGGGAGTCTTGCGCCATTTGCCTCAGCCGCTACATTTTTAGGCGTCCCCACCCCGTACTCCCTGCAGATTTACTCCTCCGCCGAAATCTGCTCCGGCCACCCTGCCTGCTCTGGGGCGGCCTCGGATGGCACGTCGCCTGAGGAGAGAGCCGTGTCTTCTGTGCGTGATGTTCAGCCCCGCGTTGATGCTGAAATGGGTCGTTTTATTCTTCAGCGCACAGTGATACCATTGGCGGTGATCCCGAATTTCTGTTCCATTTAGTTATGTGATATGAAAATGCTCATTCATTTCACAAGCTGTTACAGTTTTTTGTTCTTCAAATTAAAATCCAGTTTGGATTACTATTATAATGTCGTAAATACTCCATTCTGGTGAAAACATTCACAACTGAACATATAACACACAAAATTACTAACTCTAGTTGGATTTGTTTAATACAGTGTTTCTGTAAACATTAGAAAAACCTTTATGTTGTTCTTGCCTGGTGATATCTGTTTGACATGACCTAATTGACATACACCTCATGATATTTACAATAGTTACTTATTTTTATAACTATTGAACTCTGTATCGAAGCAATAGTTAACCGTCACATAATGTCTATTCATTAATATACTTTCATCGAATGCAATTTACAGATTTCACCTTCATTTTTGCTCCAAAGGGTCATTTGGCATTTTCATAAATAACAATTTAAATAAATAACGATGCCACAGTAAGTTTTATAAAATTCTAGTAAGAATGTAGAATAAACTGTAGTTGCACAGTGTTAAGACATAAAGGGAAAACAGGTTTACTCATCTAGAAATGTGTTATCGATTATAACAGTGTTGTTTCTCGTAAAAGCAATGTACAGAACCGAAGCTCCTATAATAGTCCGCGTTCAGTGCAGTAAGTCAATTTAATGGATTGGAAAGAGTACGCGCACGTTGCCGTCAATGTATCTTTTCTTGGAATTGTGGAACGGACGAACTCCGAGAAGTTATAGTGGGAGATGTAGATGCCATTGAGGAGTTAGGAGGAGGATTCTATGACAGCGAATTCGTTTTCAAACGGCCAGAAGACTGTCTGAGACCACGAGTAGTGAGTTTTACAAAGATTTCTTTGCAGTCTTTGCAGTCCTTTCTTTACAGTCCTTCGAAATAAACTATATAAGCAACATAACTGGAAAAAGTCTTGCAAACATCGACAAGGGGTATGAAGCCTTTTCAGTCTTGCAACCCACGCTTAGTGGATGATCACACGCATACGAGGAGCACATTTGTATAGGCACAAATTGTATAATTTATGTGCGTCTTTAATGGTACATATATGATCTTTTCTAAAAAAAATATTTAGTTGTCACTCCATACTTCAGTGCCTGTATTATTACATAACATGTTACACATCGCTACAACATACTCATCACAATACTACAGTCGTTCATGAGTTTGTGCTTAGTTCCGCAATGAAAACCGTTTTCCCTGATTGCAACGAACTGCATCAGAGAAGCTCATTTTTCGTATCGCAACGCTTACTTTGAGCCACTCTGTTGTCCGCAGTGGAAGGCTGGGGGAGTCTGTGCCCGAATGCTTTTCACAGGCATCGAGCGCGTCTTTCTCGTCTCGTCTCGTCTCGTCTCGTCTCGGTTTGGCTGCGAGAGGAGGCCGAAGGATTCAATTGCGCTGTGCTGCGCGGGACGCATTTGGCTGCCATTCTCCAGGACTCCCTCGGGCAGGTCATTTATTATACGTTGAAAGCTAAGAATTAGAAGCCGCTTTGAAAGACTGGCGTTTGCATTTCGCCGGGGAGGTGGAAGAGAAAAATGTTATTTATGATTCCCACGTCAGCCGCATTGGCCTCCTCTGACGAGCTCGCGCTAATATCGAAGCGCTTTAAAGTTCTCTAACAGCTTGAAATTGCACGGCCTCATATACTGCGAGTTGAGGTTTCAAACTTTTTTTCAATGGGTGTTTATTTGTTTAGAGTGCATACACATTAGGTGGCTAGTCACGAAATTATTGTGGGATTAGATGTATATTATTTAAACGTTAATTACTTATTTAGTGATTTTTGAAGGTTTAAAAACTGGAACAAAATTAATAATTTTGAATGCACATTTTTTTCAATTTTTGCGATCTGTTTGTTTGACACGGTACGGTTTGAATCTGATAAACCAGTGTTACATAATAATAATAATAATAATAATAATAATAATAATAATAATAATAATAATAATAATACAGTAATGTCATAACAACCTCGTTGTATTATTGTGTAGTTCAGTGGTATTTTTCAATATGATGGACAAACTTCCAAAGTAAAAATCTAAACCGTATTGCTGTTAAACACGGCATTTTTGACAATACTTTAGTTCAAAATAATTGAAAATACGCAATCAAAAATGGGCTGAAATAAATATGTTCTTTATCATCTGGTTCTTTAATATACAATAACATTAAAAATTAAACTAAGGATGAGAACATTAGAAAATATTATTCAATAGATAAGAAAGAAAATTACACACACAATTACGAAATGTCAACATTTTATAGAATTAATATCAATGCTCCTACAGCCAATAGTGAAAAATATAATATCACTTCACGGAGGCCAGAGCATGAGTTACTTTGCATCATGTAATGTTTACGTGAAGCCATCCATTCCTCAGTCAGTCGAGAGTGAAAAAGGAAGATACAACTGTGCGCAGGTAGGAAAGTGGAGAGAGGGAAATAAGGGAAGGACACACGGGAGAGGTGTGAGATGGAAGGAGGAGGAAGAGGTGGGAGAAAACTATGTAATAAAAAGAAGGGGACCTCTTGTCGAAAATTCATTATTGTTTTAAGATGTTCAGATACGTTGTTCAAAATGTTTTATTAAATTTATTAAAGGTAAAAAATTATTAAAATTGTTAATTTATTTAAAAAATCCTAAATGTCAATAAATAGACACCATATGTTAGTGTGGTTCAGTATCAAAAAATTGGAAATTGTAGAAACCTTTATAGAACGGTTCAAATTAATTCTGAGGTGTGATATTGAAATTAATTTATGTGAGATATATCTAACATTTTTCTGGCGATCAGCTAAGGCTCACTTTTCTCTCACATATATAATAATTGTCACAATTTTAAAAATGAAATTTTATAGACATTATCAGTGCCTTGTGGCAAACATTTTCTTTTTACATTCCTTGCGATATTATCACTATTAATAATTTTTTCTAACAACACTGTTGGTGATACTAAATTTAGTTCCCGATATTGTTCTACATGAAATGTGAAATTGATAAGAAAATTATTAGAATTAAACTTGGCAAGTATGTCATGAACATGTTTTTTGTGAACCAAAATCTAGATGTAGCCAACATATTGCTTGTACAATACTTTGATCAGGTAATTTATTATTTTCTAGTTAGGGCATGAAACCCGCCGAAACCAACATAACTTGTCGACCCACCAATGAATGTGACATCGATTTGATGATAAATGTTGTGTATTTACATATGAATATTAAGTCCATTAAGGAAGTCATGTTTACTTGGCACAACATAAATTTGCATGAGTTTGCATATGGTTTGGACACGCATGAAAAATACAATTTTGCCTTTGGTTGCCGTGATGTCGTAAATTTGAAGTGGGAGGATGTAGGTCCAGGATCCATTTCTGAGTGCAGCGGGACGGTCACCGAGTTGACCCCATGGCGAGGTGTGTGTGTGTGTGTGTGTGTTTATGTATGTGTGTATGTATGTGTATGTGTATGTATGTATGTGTGTATGTGTATGTATGTGTGTATGTATATGTATGTGTATGTATGTGTGTGTGTTCTCCACGTCGCATACTGCGGCCGCTCTACACGCGCGACGTGCTTTGTCTCGAGACCCTCCGCTGCCACTGGAAGCGCCTCGCGGCGACGCAGCGAGATGTGGTCTCGCCGTTGGTTTGCGTGGCCACACTAGACGTGACACGCGCAAAGATGTTGGCTGAGACTCAGGGCGCCACGTAGATTAGATCGGCTATTCCTGACGTGTGGCTCTATGACGTAGCTCTATGACGTAGAGTGTGGCTGCTAGGTCGTAAGGGGCTCGTCTGGAAGAGACTCCGTGACGATTGGTTAATTGCGGCAGTAGAGAGGCAGCACGATCGCCTAGACGCGGTATGACAGTGCTGCGCCCTATAGACCGCTGATCGGACTTGCTGTCTCGCACATTTCTATGTCACTGGAACCGTGCACAGAAGTAAAGTACGCACGTATGTATGTATGTATGTATGTATGTATGTACTTGGCGCGGTTCAGGCTGCCCTGGCCCAGGCGTACCGGCGACGTCCCTGCCTCGCAGCCGTGGGTTAAGGTGGTACGTGTGGTTAGCACGTAGACACCCTCACACCGTATTCCGGTCTTCTCAACCCGAGAGGAGAATTTTCTCACCATCACACAGCAACATACACTGCGACATTGTAAAGAAAACGCACACTATAGTCTTTGCCCGACCGGGAATCGAGCCCGAGACCGCGTAGGGGAAAGCGAGCACGGTAACAAAGAGCTAGCCACGAGCCCATCAGAAGAAAAGTACATCGTTTAATTCATTATATTACAAAACATTTTATAAGCATTACTTTAGCATATTTAGTAATCTGCAAATATTTAATCAGATCCCAGAACAGTTCCGTGGCCTAAATAATGTGATGTGGAACCCATGGAAACATAATTTCAATATAGAAAGGGGCTAAGATATTCTGTGCTTGGACTTCAATGTCACTTATTTTGTCGACAAATTGATAACTATTTATGATTACGTGTTGATTATTCATTCGCAAAATTGGTTTCAATAGTTCTTTTAAATATTTATAAATTTACTAATTGTCCACAAAACAGGACGTACGTAATTGTAGGAGTAGTAATAAGTAATAATATGTTTCGTCGTTAAAACCACAAGTAGGTCGAACTAAATATTCATAACACTTTCAACGTTTAAGATGTCCTGTTGTTTACTAATAAATAGATTGATCTTGCATCTTTTTATATGTTCATAGATTGATGTATCACAAAACTGAAGATAAACCCATACGCTGTACTGTTAAAGGAAATTGACAGGCTATTACAATGACAGAACCCACTCGCTAAATTTTCTCTGTTCACACTATTTCATAACAGCGCTATTAGTTATACATTTATTGCAATTTATAATTTTCAACAGAGCTGCTCCATTATCAAACGACTGAATAATAAACACGGCACAACACTTTCACGATAAATAATTTTGCGTGCATTTTTTCCCCGCAGACTTCGCGGCAGAATGTCGCGACTTTGTTTTCGCCAAAATGAAATGTAGAATGTACCCACAAAAACATTTTTTTCGTAATTCCACTCGTCATCGTTTACACATATTACATGTCCTTAGTATAAAACGAACAGAGTAATTTTTTTACCCGAAAAAAAGTATTGTACTATATTATAGAAGCACGGCCCACAACACGTATGTTCATTTTATTCGGTGCGTTGCCTGCTTTCAGGGACATTTCGTGACAAAACACGCGATTCGCGATTAATTCATTATCTTTTGCAATGAATTTCAATTAGCGCCAGTCTGTCGCTCGGCGAGCGCGGTAGCATTGTTCCGCCACTGAAACATTTCCGGGCGCAAATCGCAGCAGGCGACGCCAAATCGCGCTGGCGAACAAGGCTTTCCCTGTCCGCGTGTTGCCCGATGCCGCCTTGTGCAGTTGGTGCAAAGCGTGACACTGCGAGCGGTCTCCGCGGGGCAAAGTTGTATACGGTTTCCAGCTGCAAGACTGCAACTGCAGCGATTTTTTACTTTCTCGTATACGTACGTATATGCTGAGTATTATTTGGAGTATGTAAAAAGTTATGTAATGCAAAACCAGTGGTGCTAAAACAGCATATACTTTCTCGCCCGTATTATCACGCAAAATTACGCAAATATTGTAGTACTAAAATTTTCGAAAAATTGTGTATGATTTTATTTCATAATCTATTTGAAGGCACATATTTCATTCAGGGAAAAATATCAATGTTCATATATGAAGTTGTAGGAATACTCCCAAAAAGATTTGAATTTATTCAGTTTTTTTAAAAAAATTAGAGTACTAAATGAAAATGAGACTTACATCATTCTCTTAAACGTCCTTCACACTATTCCACAACATTTATTCAAAATCGATGGAGCCTTTTTTTTTGAAAATTTTGAAAATATCTCAAGGGCTTCATTCAAAGTAACTTCCAAAATTAAAATATCGGTTTCAAATCATGGGACCTCGACATCAGCCAAATCGTTCGGGGAATATCAGTTTTGGAGAAAATCGTCTGAACGGTTAAGCTGCTAGCGTTGTCAACGGACAGGCGGACGGACATGCACGTTTTGCCGTCATTCAATTTTTCGGTATTAAGGACCCAGCAAACATGTATTATAGCTAGGCCACGTATTAGAGAATTTTGTTTTCTAAATTTAGCAACGGAGTTTATCCACTTTTTCGTTGCCAGGACTCTGTAATAAAGAGTTTTTCTGCCAAAAATTCGCCCTTTTTTCGCGGAGCATTGCATAACTTTCTCTCTACTGCGTAAGCGGTAGTGAGAAGTAAAAAATGAGCAAAGAATGTGCACCTTGCTTCAAGCGGAATTCAAGTCCACAGACTGGCTGTAATGGTGAAATTAAACGTAAATGCCTAGAGCGGACATAAATTAAACAATGAAAGTAGAAAGATGGAACAAGAGAGTTGTGGAACATCCACGCCGCAATACATTCATATCCATACGAGAGGTGGAATTTGATCGTGGGACGCTTCGAACTGAGACTCCTTAGAAGCGACATCCTTAGCAATATAGGGTACTCACATCCGTACGGGGTAATCTATTTTTACCTGCGCTTTTCCTGACGAATACATCAAGCACCAATTTTTCACCTACGAAAACAGATGCGCCATACATCTCAAGCAACTTTCTCCCTTCTTTAGTTTGGGGTGTGGTTTGGAATATGGAGATAGGTTTAGTACCGTGTTTTGAGAAGGAAAAAAATTGGCTGGTGTGGTTTAGGGCATCAACTGAGATTACTGCAGTGCCGCTGACAGAGTCTCGACGGTTGCAGGATTTTCGACCCTGGCTGGATAGCTAGAACGTCGGGAGACCATTCGGGAGGCAGAGCTTGTTCCGGCTGTGGCGGTGTCTCACTGAGATACCTGTTTGGGGAAAACGCAGCAAGGCGACGCGTAGGTCGGTGCCAGCTAGCGAGCAAGATCGCCGCCACCTCCCGTCATAAAACATGCCCTACGCTACGAGACTAATGACTATAACAATTGTTGTGTCAGGCAACACGAAATAATCAACTAATAAATCACTCGAGAAGGAAAACAAAAATTCAATCTTAATATTAAATTAATATACGTCAATTCAAAAGAAATACATTTATTGGAGCATCAATCTACATAAGACTGAGAGGACGAGACACCCGCTGATGTTGCTACAGCTAGACTAGTTTTGATAATATAAATGTGCATCACGGTTATTCGATGAGATGAGAAGAGAGCCCTGAGCGAGATGGTACAACGAAAGCGGGAGCTGGCTGGGAAATGGAAACGTCTCTTCTGTCTGCTCACAAGAATGCTATGGGCCAACTGTAATTTTCAAAGGCGTTTCTTTGGCACATGCTTCAAATATTGGTCACCATTAACACTAATATAATGTACTCTTCGGTTCGTGCTACCATATGCGTATTGTAGTGATACACTGTACCATTGCACATCTCCTTTCTTGTGAAATGATATGCAACCCGCTTGCCTCAGACTTCTAACCGAGCGGGAACAGAATGCCGAATGACCTTTTCTACCAACAAAGTAGAAAACCGGGCACTGTAGCTGGTTGTGTAAAACCTCAATTAAGATTCGAGCATTGAAAAATCTTATCTTCGAGCACCGATGGCGAGAGCAATAGAATGGCTGTGTAGGGTTTCTTTTGTTTAAACGAACGCAAGGACCCATCTGTTGGGTTGGGTGTAACGAAATACCCCTGAAACAAACGTACAACCCTTTTTGTGGAAAAGGGCGTTATAGAAACGGTTATAATTTTTTAGACGATTATAGTATCTCTGTACACTCTGAAACGGAATCCAAACCGAGAAGTGAGGAGCTGGATCTCTGAGCCGTTGCTTCCAAGGTCAACATGCGATTACTCTCTCTGCGGTGTCTCTTCCGCAAATTGTTTCCAGCTGCCGGGTGCGCCACCGGTTCTTCCGCCCGTGCCGCCGCTGGCGTGCGAGCGTCGCGTGACTGGTGGGATCCCGTGAGGCAAGGGGGGGACGGAGGGCGCGTCTAGGCAATTCCTTTTACGGCCGTGCCCGCCTGTGGACGCGAAGGGCTTTGCAGAGGGCGGCGGTGGCGGAGTAGAAGGTGGTTGGAAACGCTGTTGTGATGGAGGCAGGGTAGTGTTCGAGAAGGGTTGTAGATGGAGGTACGATAAAGACGGTGGCTGGTAGAGACCGGAGGCAGGGTAGAGACGGAGGTGGGAGGTAGAGTGGGGGTGGAAGTGGAGTGAAGGCGAGACGGAGGTGGGATGAAGGCGAAACGGAGGTGGGATGAGAGCGAGACGGAGGTAGGATGAAGGCGAGACGGAGGTGGGATGAAGGCGAGACGGAGGTGGGATGAAGGCGAGACGGAGGTGGGATGAAGGCGAGACGGAGGTGGGATGAAGGCGAGACGGAGGTGGGATGAAGGCGAGACGGAGGTGGGATGAAGGCGAGACGGAGGTGGGATGAAGGCGAGACGGAGGTGGGATGAAGGCGAGACGGAGGTGGGATGAAGGCGAGACGGAGGTGGGATGAAGGCGAGACGGAGGTGGGATGAAGGCGAGACGGAGGTGGGATGAAGGCGAGACGGAGGTGGGATGAAGGCGAGACGGAGGTGGGATGAAGGCGAGACGGAGGTGGGACGGAGGAAAGACGGAGGAGAGACGGAAGTCGAATGGAAGACGAGACGGTGGGATGAGGATGTGTCGAAGGTGGGAGGGCGGCGAGACGAAGTCGGACGGAGGCGAGACGGAGGTGGGGTTGACATTCCCTTTGCTACGTCAGTCCGAAATGACCAATTCGGCCTAGCTACACCTGCAGCGAGGACGAGGCTCCCTTTCTAAGTTGTATGATCTACAGAGTTAATATACTGTTGAAAAAAAGAATGGGGCAATAAGCTGGAGTTTTGAAGTTGATAAATGTATTCGACATTTAAATAATATTTTGTATGCACTTAAAATAAATTGAAAGAAGATAGAGAAAATTGTAAAAGAAGAAAAATAAGTTGAAAATAAGAAAATAAATTGTTTACTCTTAAAATTTGTAAATTATATCTGAATGATGACTTATTCCCCGTATTTGACGACGCTGGCTTATTACAATTTCTATAGGCTGTATATATTCAAGTATGCTCACTAAAGTGGTATTTTCGTCTACGGAGCTATTTGGTTCTGGAAATGTAAGAAAATATCTGAAAGCATTTTTTAGTTCATAGAGCAACATAACAGATCTGTTTATCCATATATTCCAATTCATATGTAATGGGTGCAAAACATGTAAAATGACGCCATGTTCTTAACACAAAGCGTAATGCAACGGTTATAAAAGAGTTTTAAATGTTAGATTTCAAAGAGTACTGCCTGAAAACTCGACTTTCCAGCAGATCAAAATGGGCATAAACTTTAAAATCGCCAGTTGATCTGCTCCTTTCTGAACTTGTTTACAGTGAAGTTCCTTCCCCACCTGAAGTGATCTCAAATACTTGTGAAATGGTCTCAAATATTTTTGTTAACCTTCGTGAAGAATCCGTGCATTTTTTATGGTGCATCTGTGTTTATTTCAATATTGTTCCTCTCATTCATTCGACATTTTATATTTTTCCAACTACAAATGTACAGTATTCACGGAAATCACTGCTTTAATCTCTTCCTAGCATAAATCCACTGTATTCTAATATTATAATTTGAAAAATGAGACAACGCCCTAGCATTGTATTTTACTTTTTCACCCTGTTTAGCTCAAGTGTTCTCGTTTGAACATAAACATGTTTTTATTGTATTTTTTTATCAGCGTTTATGATATTTTAAGCTCTTCCGTAAATTTGTAATGGTCTGTGAATGCGATAAAATTATGAAAATGTGTACAAAAGACAATGAGGATCATAGCAATGACAGCCACCTAACGAATATATCTACAATGAATTAAATGTTATATACGGGTGTCTAAGCTAAGTAATGTAAAATCACTTTTATTGCAGATTTTTAAGCAAAAAATTAGAATAACAAAATCAATACAAATGTAGACCTGATTTCGTATATTGGTATCAATTAAAAGAAAACATCTGGCATGTACTTTAGCTAATACTGTTCGAAACGCTCAATGAAATTGCAGAGCTGATTTTAGTTGCATTAATTTGACACAGGCATATCGCTTCTATTTTTGAATTGAACCATGATGTCTGTAGAAGTTTTAGGCAAGTGCCATTATTAATGCGTACATTTTCAATTCACGTGAACAAGTTAATTCGCGTAATTACTGCATTGGCACGTGGATATTAAATGATTCTAATGTTTGTGCAAATTATTTTGAGAAAAAATGTGATTGACATCACTAATATTGGCTTTGAGAGATATGACACAGTTAATTCACGCCAAGTGATATTATTTTTAAATAGACATAGAGAAGAAAAATATCACTACTAACAGTCAGATGTGTTGGTTTTCGAGTTTGAGTGATGCATTTGGTAACTAAATGTTGTCCTAACAATAATTTTTCAGACGATTAGTAATACTTTTTAAATAAATTATTAATTTTACGCATTAGTCGTAAATGTTAACAATCATAAAGCAACCATGTGCCGTAAGTATTCGCGTTTTATTGATAAATAATTCAGCCTTCAATAATATGGCAAATTGATTCAGTAAGAAAGAACTCAAATTGTTTAAGTCTCATTAGTTTTAAGAACCAATTCACACAGAGGAGACAAGCGTGATCTACCCCTTACTGAAGTTGAAATTCATTCAACTCACTCTTATTGTATTGAAACAAGTAGAGTAAAGAGATGCATTGAAAATGTATGAAATGTACAGGTAAAATAACTTGCTGAAGATTGCTTCATAGTAATTAATGCTAGAATTATATTATTAGCATTGCCTTATAAATTGCAAGGGAATATAAATAATATGTTTCCTGGATTATTAAATAAAAATGTTTCACTTCCCAGTTCAAGTAGTGGCTCAAAAAATGTTCATTGACATTCAAATAAAAATTGAAAGAAACGGTCGAATCTAGTAATCTGGAAGGCATAAAACCAGAATAGTTTTTTCACACGCGTAACTACCTCCTGTATCATCAGAAAAATATTATTTATCCACCTATTGGAACATCACTTAATTCTGCACCCTTGCCTTTTATAATATTTTTCAAAAAATCGGCTAAACAGTCAATTTCTGCAGCTTTTATTGATATTTTATGAAGTACGAAACAGATTCATGTAAATTCTTATCTCTGAGTTAGATGTCATGCAATAATCTGATGAAGATATTATCAAGGATGGCTGGACTATTTATGAAGCGCGATACCAATGGTAAACAATGACTGTAGTAATGATGAAAATGCAGGAATAAACGTGGATCCCTTTTTTATTCTTCTGGACTTCCCATGAATAATTATAAGTCTTTTGTTTTACACTTTTTTGCATTTATGATTTAATTTACTACTATTTTTTGTTTTTTATTTGCTTTATATATGTAAGTCACCAGTAACCTTCTCTGCCATCAAATGCAGAATGATAAATCCTTCTGTTACTTCCAGTGTGAAGAAAAATCTACATATTTTGTCTTAATTTAATTTTAATACAATACATACCATTATAGTAAAGCCTTCTCACATCACTCAGCTCAAAAATCACTGAGTATGTGAAATAAATCAGTCCGATATGGCGTCGTTTGCACACACATTACACACATAAATGTAAATAAAACAAGCATCTACTATTATTCGCGAATATATTACATCGAATATTAAATGAAATTTTGAGAAGTGACATTCCAATTTCTCTGAGTTTGATGATATTTATATTTTTCTCATAAAATAAATATTTATTTATTTCAGGAATAACAGTGGTCTCTTGGTAGAGTCTCATGACATTCCCCTTTGTTAGAGACAGAAACGTAATTAGTGTTTCAGGCTCTCGTTAGATGAAATCATAGACTGCTTGTGTACCTTCATAATCCGCAAACGTTTTCTTTGTCGAAACTTTGAACCTTATTTCCAGAACTCACTGTCGCAAATTCAAATCTAGTATTTTGTTTACGGATGTGTGAGAAAGAACGCGATTCAAAAGCATCACAACAACAGAAATCAAACGTAAAGTATAATCACATAAATTATCCTAGTAGCTAAGTTTCCAAAGTAGTTCAAAATTGTATTCCTAAATGTTCATTGAACAATATTTGAGGTTGCGTTTCTCCTGATTCTGTCATTTTGAGATCCATGTGTAACTTTTCCTTTTTTGATCGAGATGACTTTCGTCAAGGAGACAGACTGACCCTTCCCACTTCACCCTAGTCTCTGGCCGCACTTCACAGACCACACCCGTTACCCGTAGGGTAATTGAGTGCACGATGGCGTTGCTAGGTGAAGTAGTTGCCGGCAGGGCTCGCGCTACTCGCCTCCTGGCAGCAACCACTTTCCTCCTCTAGTTTCCCATTCTCTTTACGCACATCCCACTCCCCACTTCTTTCTCCTCTCGCCGTTCCCATCTCCCAGCTCCCCTCTTCACACTTTCCGCTCCCCACAGTCCACTTCCAACTTCTCGCTCCCTTTTCCCTATCCTCAATCGAACTCCTCACTTTCCAATCCCCACTTCGCGCAGCACGCTTCCTCATCCCATTTTGCAATGTTTGCTTCCCGTTCCACACTATCTGCTTTTCCCTCCTCGCCTTCCACAGCCTGTTCTACGCACCTGCTTCCCATTCGCACTTTTCGATCCCTGTTCCACACTTCCTGCTTCCCGTACTCGCCCCCCACACCTTGTTCTTTGTTGATTCCTGTTCCTCGCTCACCGTTTTCCGTTATCCCTTTCTCGTTCTTCTTGATTCACTTGCCAGTCCCCATTTCTGCTTAGTGTCCCAGCCTCTGCTACCTCCTTTCCGCCATGATCACCTCCATCCTAGATTTAGTTAGATGAAAAACTAAAAAAAAGGTTATCCGGAAACTTTTAGAATTCGGGTTCGTTAAGTTTTAAGAATATTGTTTTTCAGTTCAGAATAGGTATTGTTCAAAATATAAAATGCACCACGTTTTCTATCTTTTATTCATTACAAATAGTCGATTTCTAACATATAATTTCACCGCGCTTTATTATTGGCCAGAAGGTTGTATACCACACGTACGCAACTCTCGGTGACTTTTAAACGCATTGTCCATTATGTGATTTGTCTTGTCTTTCTGTGATTTATCATTCTTGTATTGTTGATAATTTTTTGGTTTCATCCACGTCGATAATGATCAGTGTGCTGGTTTATTTCACTTTTGTTATTCAGATCATTTTTTTTTATTTCTCTTTCGTTAATTTGTTCCACTCTATTGTTAAGGCTCTTTCTTTCTTCAGATATTTCATTGCCCCTCCACCACCTCCTCGCCTCCCACGGCCCCTCAGCGAGGGCTCCTTATCGTCTATTCGCAGTTGATTGACTTTCTTCTCGGTGGAACGGCGGTGTGATCACTAAGGGCACTTTATGGCCGAGAGGGATTCTAATGCGGTGACAGGAATAGCAGGGGGCGTCGACACCGCTCGCCGGCGGCCATTTGCATCTTCGATCCTGCCACTCGGCCTTCGACGCGCGATGAATATCTCTCAGCTGTGAGCGGCGCCTCCGCAGTTACGTCAAGATGGCTGCGACGCACGTAAGACGTCTATAGAGACTGCGACGAGGGTGTTTTCCAATTACTAAAGTAAATAACTTTTTCAAGGAAACTAAAGTTTTTTTGGGCAAAGTAATCTCTAATGCTTTTGAACATAAATGTAGCTTCAGCAGCAACTATGCACGTTTTCTACAGCCCAAATGATAATATAGTTATTCAAATAATCGTTCACGTTCTCTCCGCAGTAAGACTATTCCTTCACAAATGGCACTATAATAGATAATTGACAAAATTTATAATGACTTGCCTTTGCAAGTCATGCTTTCTCATACAAGGTCAAACACAGTTTTAACTGTTTTCAACGGTAAATGAATAAATAAAAATAAATCACTATCTGGAAGAGAATTCTAAAGGTCGGCTGCTCTGATCGGTAGTCCATGGCTTCTCCGATTAACACCAGGCGGATGGTGGCGCAAAACCGTGTCAAGAACCACGATCTTTCCTACTTCATCCCGGGAGAGGTGGCTCAGGGCAACAACTTACGTCACTGCAGTGCCTCTGACCGGGAGGTCCTAGTTTCGAGTCCTGACAGTGGCAGAATTTTTGACACTGCCAAGTAGCTAGATCGAGTTCAGTCGCTGCCTGAAGGAGAATTCTAGGGGCCGGATACTCTGATGGGTAGTTTTTCGTGGTTTCTCCGATCAATACCGGCCAAATGACGGAGAAGTACCCTCACAAATGGACTACGATCGGTACGCGATCTTTCCTTCCCTTTCCTTGTCCTATCCTCGCCTCTTACATACACTTTTACGAGGCACTACACATGTCGGGAGCTTAGAGGATGTTCCTGCTGGGGCGGTGCTCCTCTGGTGTGAGATTCCTGGTTGGGAAAACCCCGCTCGCTGATGGTAGTTCGGCGCTGTTATTGAGCCCAAAATCTCTAATCAATCCATCCATCCTATTACGTACATGCTCTATCACACACGTCTGAGGACTAATCCGGAGCTTGATGCTTGTGCCGGCTGGAGCAACTCTCGCAAGGCGACGTCGGACTTCACGTTCCAGGGAACAGGAACACCGTCATCTCCCAGGATGTAATAAGCCCTACAATGTACGTAAAATCGCTCTCGCACGAGTTACTTGCCCACCTGATAAACGGCTTCACTTTGTTCAACTTCCCCTGGTTCCGCACATATTTCCCCTCCAAATCTAGAAAGGGGTGCACACGCGCAAGCTGAGACGGCGAATAGTGGCTTAATACGAAAACATGTTTGCCAGATTTTGCTTATCAAATAACCAAGCCTTGTTTAATATGTATATTTCTAACTAAATATTACTATTTCATGTTTAATTTATTTTTCAATTTTGCCATGTATAAATATTTTCACCAAGGAGCAGGAATATGTTTCAATGGCGAATTATTTCCTTGTTTTTTGTGTTGTGTTATTGATTCTTTCAGTTATTTATTGCATTTATCAATAATAAGAAATAAATTAACAAGTTACTATAAGTTAACAATTTTTGCTTTCGGGCCCTTTTAACACACAAGACATCCCTTTTAACAGACAAGACTATATGTCTGATAAAGCTCCTAATCTGAAAGTAAAAAGTTAAGTTGTTTTTGTTTCACTCTTAAGTATACAGGATTACAAAATCAAGAAACTTTGATTCAATTTTTTAAATTTTCTCTCAACTGAGAATTTGAAATATGACTGATGCATTATTTCATTTTAATGGAATATTTATTTGCTTTAAATAGAAAATGGGAGCTAATATAGCTAAATTTGTGACAATAACTGTAACTTCTTTCAAAGACTGTCATGACCCAAGGATCTAGAGACCCTCCAATCCAACGCAATATGTACAACTCTTACTTTTAAATCTCGCGCCAATTTATCTGGATGCGGATCTCGCGAGCTGTAGTAAGCTATTACCTTGCTCGCGATAATGCCTGCCTTACACTCAGCCGACTATTGACTTAAGTATTAGTCGCGCCCGGAATCAATGCAATAACTCACCTGAATGTGCGTTACGAACACTTCTGCTTGTATAATTAGTGATTGAAACGTGATTGAAATTTGATCGGGTCTCCATGACCCCTTCCCTGTGATAGTCCGGACTCATTGAGAATTTTGAGCCGGTGTTCGTTGGAGAATGTGATCCTTCGGCCGGTAGGCAGAGAAGCCTGTTAGCGGCGTGGTCCGCCCCTCCAGACGCTCGGATCTGGTAAACAGTCGAGTTAAGAGCACGTTTTGATAGTAAATGATAAGGTGGGTTATGGAATATGGCTCGTTAAGGAATTAAAATGAATCAGCACTAGATTGAAAAATATGAACTGATATAAACTACTTTTGTCAAAATAACTGCGTTCATTTGAATTTAATTAATTGAGGAGTTCAGATACGATGTGTTGGCATATTGTCGTATAACGTATGTTGTCATGGAACGAAACATAAAAGGAAAGTGGTTGATGAAAGGGATATTTGCAAATAATATAGGGTACAAATATATTAAAAGAGTACAATAAATATCCATATCTTGTAATGAGATAAAATGTTAACTCATCGTCATCAAAACGGAGCTACGTATAAAAGATATTTAGAACGGTCTTTATGTTTAATTCAGGTTTGCTGGACGTTTGACAAAATTCAACATCATTTTGAAATAGTTATTTTTCTTCTTGAAATATATAATGGAATGTAATTTAATAATTTCTAATTATATCATACTATAACAAAAAATATCATTATTTCACATATTTCAATGAAGGTAAGTTTTCCCTAAACTCATGGATATTAAACATCAGATAGTTCCCTCTCTTGGATCATGGTCATTCTCATTTTATACACAGTTATAACCCCAATGTCCTTCCTTTTTCCAATGCAGGGTGCCAGTGTTTGGTAGGAGAGCCATGTACAATGGTGGAAAGATATCACCAGCCAATATGGCACTAACGAGATACGGTTGCAAAGTAATGAGATTATTACGAGAGAAGAGAACGTGATTGAGGGAATGTGATTGACAATTAAGTTAGTAACTGGATAACGTGTTCAGACTATTGATTCGCTCCGACTATTTCAAACACCCAAGCTCGGTGGAACAACATTGCGGCAACATGAGCTTCAACTAGACTTGATTTTCTGCAAGAATGTTTTTAAACTGAGTATTGAACTAACTATCTGTTTTTGACTGAGAGTACAGAGGTTTGAAGGATGTTTAATACATAGATAAAAATCATGAAAATATTTAGACAAAACTAAACTGTGATATGCTTTCCTCCACAATTTTTTAAACATGTACTATATTCTTTTCCATATAACACTATTAAGTGAATTTTAAAACTCAAGAATTCTTGAATGGAAAAAAATTATAATATAAAAAATCATAGATTATTTATTACAAAAGTAAACAATTATCGAGCTCGGTAATTGAATTTTTATTCGAATTCAAGAAATAAAGTAGTATCTTGCGAGGACCTATACTTTAAAAATGGATTACAGTTTAAAAATGGCCGATTTTCAGTTGTAGTGAAAATTTGTGCGAGGTATCTTTATCTCATCCAGGCAACGTGTCGTTTGGTTTGCTCCTTGGGCGGAAGAAGGGTCCTGCCCTGTGAGCAGGAAAGGCGAGTTCTGTGACGTGCTGTAAAGCTTTCACCAAACTTGGGTGTTTTAAGAGAGGAAATATAGGACTTATAGAAATAGAATACCCATTTACAAATATAAATAAATTTATTACCCAATTTTATTATAGCATTTGCATAGATCAGTTTCTTTAAATAATATATTTGAATCCGTATCAATATGCTGATTTCATTCCTTACATGAATACGTTGTATAGTCTCCAAAACATTTCCTAGCATTTTAATGTTTGCAAATGAGGTGTCTGATACTAGCGAATCTAATTTCAGAAAACGGTTGCATAATTTGACCTGAATCGCACTATGGTGTAAATGTTGCAATTAACCTTTTTTTAATTGTGTTGAAATGTAGGTGCATACGTGAAAATCAGAAGCACTGATCTCAATTACACGATAAATCCATATAATCAGGAAAACAGAATGTACTTATGCAAGCCACTAATATGAACGTTAAAAATAATTATTACCAAATAATAAAAAGCAAGAACCTAAGACATATGCTGTGAAGCACATAGAGCAATTCTACGTAGAGATTCGAAGCGAATTTCATTCATAAAAGAACCCAACCACAAGCACGTACTTTGCCAGTTCTTTCTTCTCCCTTCCCTTCTCCGTGCCGCCACTCCCCTCCTCACATCACCCACCCATCTCATCCCTCAATCTCCGCCATCATTGTTTGTCCTCGTCCTCTCTCTCCTTGCGTGTCATCATACCTTTCCCCGTTCCGTCTTGCTTGACAGCCCATCTCTGTCTGCACCTTTGCAATGCAATTCCTAAATATATGCGTGCTATGCGGGTTGCATTCAGCGCTTTTTTTAATATAAAAACTCTTCGAGTGGGAAAACTCAAGTTTTTCTCCGCAAGCCATAAGAACACTTGCAAAATTTGTTTAATATTGCTATATGTGTAATATAATCTTACTAAAACAAACATAAACATCAGTATTTTGAATTCAGAAATAATATGGAACGTATGCTTTGAACTGACCGAATTAAATTATACTGAGATATCAGCGATTTGTAAAACCGCCCGGTGATTATTTAAATATCTATAAATTGTATGGTCATGCCGGCTGAAAGGCGTTTCCCCCAGCAATTGCCGAGTGGCTGCTGTGAGTGGGGACGGCTCTGGAGGAGCGCTGGGCAAATGAGGCGCGCGCCTCCTTGCAGCGCCCCCTCCCCCCTGCGATCCAGGAGGCCAATAAATCGCGCGGGCGCATTATCACCCGCGGAGGAAGCCGCCGCCGCCGCCGCCGCCCCGCGCAGACTTACGCAGGCAACTTGGCCCATTACGGGGGTCAGCGCGACGTCCGCGACAGGAAGCCAGGACTTCCGTCTCAGCCCCCGCGACCCCGCCCCGCCCCACCCCGTCCAACCCAAGTCCCGCTTCCTTCTCACGCCCGGGACCACGCCCTTGGGTCCAGCTTGTCCGCTCCTGTTCCCTCCCTCTCTTCGCCCCGTCCCCCGCCGCTCAAGCGTTCCCGCACCCCCGACTTCCTCCCACGGTTCCTCCTAACCCCGCTCCCAACACCGCTCCCTACTCCGTTTCCAACCCCACTCCTAACCCTGCTCCCAACCCCACTCCCAAACCGCTCACCCGACCCCGCTCCCTACCCCACTCCCGACCCCGCTCCCGACCCCGCTCCCGACCCCGCTCCCGACCCCGCTCCCGACCCCGCTCCCGACCCCGCTCCCGACCCCGCTCTCGACCCCGCTCCCGACTCCGCTTTCGACCCCGCTCTCGACCCCGCTCCCGACTCCGCTTTCGACCCCGCTCCGACCTCGCTCTCGAACCCGCTCCAGACCCCGCCCCTGACCCGAAGCGAAACGTACAAGTTATTTCACATTTAGATATTTTCAAATTGTTTACTGCTAATCAAATTTTTAAAGAAATTGTACGTTTTATATATGTTTAGGTCACGTCCTTCAACATTTACTATCGTAAATGTGTCTTCCATAGAAGAATGACATATTGTGGAACATTTATGTAGGTCGAATGTTTGATGACGAATGTTTGGCTTTGTTTAATGTCATCTACAAATAATATAAAAATGATTTTTTTCTTTTGAATTACATTTAAAGTCATTAAAGCAAATGATTGAAACCTTGTAGAAATACGTTAAACATCTCTACGTTTACTTTATATTACGATGTTTTGGTTTTTAGTGAACCACTGTATTGAATGTTGATTTGATATTTCAGAAAGTGTATTTGTCGTGCTTTTTGTGTTTTGTTTACGTAGTTTTTAAGGAAATATCTGGATTGTTTAAATATTTCAAAAGATAAAATGGGCAATTAACAAGAAAAGATCTCGATGTTCACAATAAACAGAAAAATGAAATGTACCATTACTTTAAAAGAACTCGAAATATGGTGGTCATAAAATATAATTTTCCCTCTTTCTTCACTCGGTAAATGGTAAAAAGTAGTTCTGACGTCTGAATAAAATTAATTACCGCAAAAACATTTATTATCTGTGTTTTCTCATATTGATTCATAAACGACTCATTTAAAGCCATGTCTAACAAAAGAGGCAACTACATCATATGTCAAAGTGTCACTACCACAAAATTAATGCCACAAACTCCGTTCTCTTAGCAACGCAGTGGTAATATCCACTGATTATTGAAACTAGAAATTTTCGGGTGACCTCGATGTAAGTGGGAGCTGCAGCTGGCACATTTTGACAGCGTCAGCGCTCGGAGCGAACACCTGCAGCTACGAGACAGGTTCCGCCCCCTTCTCCTCTCGGATCCCGCCTCTTTCCTCATCTCCACCCCTATTACCTTCACCGCTGCTCCACCTCTTTCTTGCCTCCATTTCTTCCCGCGACCTCCGCTCCATCCGCTCCCGGCCCATTTTCTCCGTTCGCCCTCCACACCCGTTCCACACCCCCACTCGCCCTCCTCCCGTACCTCCCTGCTCTGAACGCGTGCCCCCGTCCCCGCCCCCCCCCCAGCAGCGTTTCCGCCCGCGATATGATCTGCAGCGAGGCAAGTTAAATAGCCGTAAGCCAAGTCTAACGGCCACCGTTTAATTTGCATTTCATTCTCTCGCCGGTGCGCTGCACAAAGGTGCCTCGGTGGGGGTAGAGAGGGGTATGGGGCGGGGCAGCGGGGCGGGGTGGCGGGGCGGGGGCTGCCTCTCGAAACCAGATTACTACGCGCGCCGCTCTGTGTTGTGCGGCGGCGATATTGTTTGTGCGACAAGTCTTCCGCGGCGATACAACTTGTGTACTGACCACAGCGGCTCGATAACTGCGGCGGCGGCGGGGCGGTGGCGGGGCGGTGGCGTGGGAGGGAGGGAGGTCGATAGCGGGGAAAGCGGAGCGGGGACGTGCGGGGGCGGCGAGCTGCGCTGGCACAGAGGTCGAGGATCCACTCAGATTCTGTCGACTCTTTTCGGAATTCGAACTGATGCGGAGCTCCAAAAATATACAGATCATCCCGTGAATATGTTTTCTAAAGGAAGTAATATTAATGAAATTTGTTACACACTTAAGCAAACAAATTCCTATCCGTTCCTATTCCTGTCGCGTTAGACTGATATTTAAGATAACATCGATTGAAGTTTAAAATGTAAATGTAGTATATGTAAAACAGAATTGAGAAAAAAGAGAATTTCTAAACAAATTGTAGTGAATATGATAAACTTATTAGCAAATATGTGATTTGTAGACGTAATATATTGTTTAGCTTTCATGTTTCTTATTCGAAACAATCTTCGAGACATCAAATGTAACTTTTGGAATTTTGGATTAAATAAAAATTATTTACTTGAAGGCAATTGTGTATTTTGATTAGAAAAAAATGTCTCTTCAACTTTTCAAATAATTCAGAATATACAGGCATTTAAATTACCCCAACTCAAATGAATTATATCGTATTTTATTTTAATGATTTTCAAATTTGACTTATTCTTTTGCAAGTGGAGCCAATTTTTGTTTTAACTTTTAAATTTCCCTTTAAACGCTGGCAACGTTTGTAAATACTTTCCACAGATTTACACCTTCATCAAGAAGTTCTCTCCAGTGCGGAAATATAGAGGACGGACTTTTGTGTAAAGGGAGACTCGCCGCTGTTTCGCTTGAACTGCGTTGCTCGTGTGGCCATCGCGGTGCGAAGTGGAGCCACAGAATCACCGCTGGTGCATTCTCTGCTAGGGAATAAGTGCGGGACGCTGTGAATTACTCCGTTCTACTGACAAGTGACTAATCTAAACATTTTCCTTAACCACACATAAGCAACGAAACAATTCGTGGACGTGAATTCTACAAAACCAAGAGTACCTAAGAATAAATATGCTCTTTAGCAGGAAACATTTCCTTGTCATTAATGGTAATACTCGTACATCACACATCAGCAATACAAATTAATTATTTCGACGAAGAAAATAATCGATCACTAACAAACCTTGTCAAAAGTACTCATTTTATCAAATGTATTCAAAAATATAGAAAATTAACTCTTGTACGCCGATACCTCTTATATAGCGTGTGTTTTATTATAAAATTCAAATGAAGTAATTGGCGTTTGCGTAAAATATAGCTAAAGCGTAAATATGGAATCAGTCTGCGTCAAAAATTTTTAAACATGGAAATATGTAAAAATGATTCAAATATGTAAAATATGTGCCAAATAATGTTAACATGCAAAAACATAGAAAATAAAATGTGCATACTATGTTTTTAATAATAATATTTACATGGGAAATATTATAAAAACAAGGTAGTATATAATTTTTTCGTAAAAATTTACTGTTACATTCGTCCCCTGTCATGGGCAAAGGTTTCCTTTTAAATTTTGAAAGCGGAAAATATTCATGAAAACCGTATTAATATGCCATTGAGAAAGTATTATAATCGACTTCAAAAGAGCAGACTACATGGCTGGACCAAGACTGGGTCGTCAAAGAACTTTGTGCTGGGCAGTGTCAATTGAACAGTGCTGTGCTAGACTGCACTGAACAATGCCGAGTGCCGGAAGAAGCAAACATGGCATTACTCTCTAAGATATCGAGACGTAAAGAAAGAAACAGGTACGTCTTTGAAGTTCCAACAGATTCCCAACCCACACCAAGTTATATTCTGGTATGAATGTGCGGCTTATTCAAGATATTTCGAATTTTGAAAAATCCTTCTTTTCATGAAGAAAATGGGAACCGCTAATTTCTTCTCTCCAGCTCTTGCTACTGTTTACTACTTACTGTTTGAAACAGTGTTTCATATACTATTTCATTACATTTGTATTATCGAGGAAGGATAACATCATTAGATTGAATGTCATTTTATTCAGATTTTAAAGAAATCTCTTGGATTTGAAAGTAAACTATTAGGATTGTATGAGTTTAGCAAATGTAATATCGAAGTCTGGTCTTTGTGTCTTGTTCTGAAATAATAAAAATAATTAAAATTCTAAACGATAATTTTAGAAAACTCATCTGTCAACGTAAAACGTTGAATTTCGTGGCCCCTTTTTCTGTTACGTTTTCTAACACGTATTTCATTTTTAGCAGTGCCTTTCATCGTTGATCTTTTAAAGGCGACTGCAGGCCTGAATAGTTAATCTTTTATCTTCGAAAGTACAGGTTTTCTCGTTTCCAATGGCACAAATACAACTTAAGCGAACGGAGCCCTCGTAGGTCCTGCGTCGGCTGCGCAGCCTCTGGGTAGTGCGGTTGCTTCTTCTTCTTACTTCCGGTTCCCCTCTCCCATCTCCGCATCCTCTTGTTCTGGAACGCAAGAAAATGGAGATCTATTGAGCAGCTTGGGCAACATTAATCCAGATAAATCTTGATCCGCCGCCATTTTTTCAACTTAGCTTTGCTTCGCCCGCGCGATTTATAAAACGCCTTAAGGCGCTATTGCCCTTTAAGCCGGGTATCAGTAACCTCACAAGGAGCGTTGTTGCCACTCGAGTACCCGCTTGAGACTGGGAGGGGGAAGGAGTGGGGAGAGAGTAGAGGAATATGACGAATTTGAAATCAGCTTCCCTGGAGAGATCTTGTGAAGCAAGACGGAGAAAATTGCGCTAGAAGGGAATATCCTCGCTTCGCCGCGCCCGAAGTAAAGTATAGTTGGTGTACACATCCGAATGGAGTCTGATATATCACTGAGCATTTGCTCTCAGTTCAGTCGAAAAGCACTCGCAAGTGTCGCTCAAGATATGTTGTCAAAGTGGGGAGAGGGAATTTTAGGCGTAAGTGAAAAAAAATTGGGGAAAATAAATTAAATTAAATAGACATGCTCAAATATTCTAAACTTCGTAAATCATTGATTTAAAAGTAAAAATAGATGTATGCTGCGTAATTATCAATTTCAATTTCCCAGAGTCTAAATAATATCAAATAAGCTTGTTGCGCCACGTGGATAACCACTAAAATCCTTTTTGCTAACAAACGGAAGTCAGGCCAGTAAGTTTTTTCCCACAAAATAATTAATTAGTGGAAACTATTTCTTTCTCCATTTAATATTTTTATGTTTTACCAACGAAGTTATTGTTAACCAAAAGGTTACGTGAAACTTTAAGGACATGCTAAGAAATCAGTTTGACCCTTTTCACTTAAACACTATGTGATCAAAACTATCCGGATACGTCGATAAAAATGACTTACCAGTTCGTGAAACCCTCCATCTGTAATGCTGGAATTCAGTAGGGTGTTGGCCCACCCTTAGCCTTAATGACAGCTTCCACTCTCGTAGGCATACTTTCAATCAGGTGCTGAAGGTTTCTTGTGGAATCGCAGCCCATTCTTCACGGAGTGCTGCACGGAGAGGTATCGATGTAGGACGGTGAGGCCTGGCAGGAAGTCGGCGTTCCAAAACATACCAAGGTGTTCGATAGGATTTAAGTCAGGACTCGGTGCAGACCAGTTCATTACAGGGATGTCATTGTGGTGTAAATACTCCGCCATAGGCCGTGCAGTATGAACAGGTGCTCTTCAACAGTGGAAAGCAGAAATATGTTTAAAATATGAAAGTAGGCCTGTGCCGTGATAATGCCACGGGGGTGCAAAACAAGGGGTGCAAACCCTCTTCATGAAAAGCACGACCACGCCATAACACCGTTTTGGACGTGCCCAGATACTTTTGATCACATAGTGTATATTATTCTGTGTAAATGCTTTTGTAGGGTGCAGTTGTACCTTATATTAAACAATTTATATTATTTTTTGTATAAAAATAGAACATTAGGTTATTTTCGACTGTCTTACAAAATATATTTGTAGATATTGTAGTTAATTCAATTCGATAATTGTTAAGAGAGTAGAATAGGTGAAAACCCGAAGAGACATATTGAAAAAATTGTTGATTTCAATTGTTTTCTTAAACATTCAGTTTATATTTTTAATTAATTTTCATTGTTCTAGTTTTGAAATAAATGAGACCATTTGTATTGATGTTATTTTATGAATGGACAAATCCATTTCAATTTTAAAGAAAGACTTTAAGCGTTGCGAGAAACTTGCTGAATTTAATCCGTTACAAATGCCTTTTACTAGCTAAAAGATAAACTCAAGGGCCATTTAGGTTTCGTGGGCACAAACAATGTTAACGACCTCAAGATATAGGAACCAGGTATTCAATTATTGATGAATATGAGAGAGCATACAGAAGGGTTTAATATAACATTTTACATTATTAAGTTAAAGTCAAGTTACCCGTTTTGGTTGAATATTAGACTACATAGGTAGCGTACATACCTTTCACCAATGGAATATTATTTTTAATTATTTATTTTCATTACATTAATATTGTTATTAATTATATTATTATTACAATCTTGCGTTTTCGTCCATTTCAATAATATCAGAAATCTACGCCTACTATTCTTTCCGAAATAAATCCGACGTTTCTCGTGTTCTGTGGTTCTCTCGAAAGCAGTCGGCCGCAGGTCCAAACATAACAGCGGAGGGCGGAAGTGGGAAGCAAATGCGGGGCGCGCTGGCTGCACGTGCGCCCGTCTCTGGCAGGGAGAGACGGCGCCGGCGCGCGGGCGGAAGCGGCCTGGGAGGTGGGAAGGGGGCGGACGGCGCTGGGCAGAGGTGGAGCGGAGGCGAAGGAGAAGAAATGGAGAAACGTGGTGGCCGGTCTACAAGGGCAGGGAAGCCGGACGGACACAACGGAAGTGGGTGTAGGGCCGGCAAAGGGAGGAAGAGGTAATGGGGGGAGGAGGCAGAAAGGGGGAAGGCGCGGGGTTGGAGCCGAGAAGGAATCGCAGCCTGCGAGGGAGTGTTGGAGCGATGTGTTTTGAATTGGAGCTGGATAGGATTGGAGGGCGTGGCTTATGTTGACTGATGTTTCCTGGCATGTCAACTGCTATGGTCATTAGTCCCGTTAGTTAAGTGAATGTTTTATCTCGTGAGTTGACGGTGTTCCTACTCCTCTGAATGATGAGATCCGGCGCCGACCTATACGTCCGCTTGCCTGGAGATTTTTCCCCTTCAGGGGTCTTCCCTTGGCGAGGCTCCGCCCCTGCCGGGACAATCTCTAAAACTCCCGTCTGGCCTTCGGACGTGTCTTGTAGTGCACTGCGTGTAAGTGTATGTAAGTAAGGGAAAAGGATAGGACAAGAAATAAGAAGGAAAGATCGCGCGCGGTCCGCGGCCCATTTGTTAGGGTACTGCTCTGGCATTGATTGGAGAAACCCCGGCAAACTACCGATCAGAGCAGCCTTCAGAATTCTCCTCTAAAGAGCGGCTGAATGCGAACTTACTTGCTATATTGCTAGTGTCTGCCACCGTCTGGACTCAAACCCTAGGACCTCCCAGTCAGTGTCGATGCAGAGGCAACAGCAATAACAGCTCAACTCAGCTGGTACGTTGCGTATTCGGGGAGGGGACGAGAGCGAGTGAGGTGTCATGAGAGACGTTGTACCGTGCAGAGATGGGAAGAATGAAAGCGTCGGGAACGGTAAGAGGAGCGTGGACGGAGAAAACAGGCGAGGAGGAGGCATTTAAAGGCATGGAGTGGCAGAGAATGAGATGCGGAGAAGGAACGCCGAAGAGCTGACGGAAGGGCCAGAAAAAGCCAAGGCGAGTTAGTTGAGGAGGCTGGATCAAGAAGAGAGGCGGGATTACGTCTGGGGCTAGCGAGATGCGGATGCTTGGGGAGGTGATACCGAGCAGGATAGGACGGGGAGGAGTGAGGCAGAGCGAAGCAAGGTTGAGGGTCAAGGCGGAGTTGGTGGGTCAGGAGCAAAGAGGGGGCGGGGCGCAACCGGTGGAGCGGAGCAGAACGATGTTGGGCAGGGCAGAGAGTAGAGGGGCTGAAAGTAATGAAGGAAAGTAGAGGAGACGGGGCGGGGCCCAATGGAGCGAGGCTGAGTGGGGCAGGTCAAAGTTGAGCGGGTCGTAGAGCAGAGCAGCAAAGCTAAGTAGAGAAGTCGCGGTTGGAAAGGGCGAAGAGGAGCAGGGAGGAGCGAGGAGGAGCGGGGAGGAGCAGGAAGGAGAGAGGAGGAGCGGGAAGGAGCGGGGAGGAGCGGGGAGGAACGAGATGGTACGAAGCATGTTTGAACGGGGCCGGGCGGGGCTGTTCAGAAAGGAGGGAAGCAAGATGGAGCGGGTGAGGCGCAGAGGAGCGAGGCTGGGCTGGGCAGAGCGGAGCGAGTGGGCTGGGCGGAGTGTAGCGAAGCGAAGAAAGCGGGGCGGGGCGGAGTCGACGGAGCCGCGTCAGGGAAGGACGAACCGGGTTGGACAGAACCGAAGCAAAGTGGGGAAGTGGACGCGGGGCGGAGCGGCGCGGAGCGGCGCGGAGCGGGGCGGAGCGGGGGGAGCGGGGCGGAGCGGGGCGGAGCGGGGCGGAGCGGGGTGGAACGGGGCGGGGCGGAGCGGAGCGGGGCGAAGCTGGGCGGGTGCAGCGGGGCGGAGCGGGCCGAGGCTGGGAACGGGTCGGAAAGGAGCAAAGCGTACTAGAGAAGTCGGGGAGGGCTTGGCCTGGCGGGATGGGGCTCTGCGGGCAACCAGCGCCGGGTGAGGCGTGGCGTGGCGTGGCGTGGCGTTGTGCCGCAGGGGAATGCGCGTCCATCGCGCGCGGCATGCTGACGCGCGTATTTCAAGCGAGATGGTGCGCGTGCCGGGCGCGCCCGCCGCCCCCCGCGCCGAGAATTAAGGAAAATTCCGTTTGGCGCCACTTTATATTCGCGCGGGTGGAGGCCGTCGCTCTTCACCTCAGCGGACGGCCGCGCCCCACGCGCCGCGCCCCTCTATGCCGCGCAGGAACATGCTTGCCCAGAAGTCACTTTTTATTTTTTCTACCACGTTTACTACTGCTCTTACTACTTCCACCACTACTACGACTACAACTACTACCACTACTACTACTACTACTATGATAATAATAATAATAATAATATTAATAATAGTAATAATAATAATAATAATTATATTAATAATAGTAATAATAATAATAATAATAATAATAATAATAATAATAATAATAATAATAATAATAATAATAATAATGTCTTTATTGATAAGGCGAGGCTCGGGCCATGAATCCGCTCTTGTGTGATATATGAACAAATTAATCCAAAAATGTAATGTAATCTAGAAATGTAAATGTAATATAATCAACAGATGGTAAATAGTTAGAAAACAAACATAATTTCAAGTGACATGTAAATGTATAACACTAAAGGTCAAATTTAAACAAAAATGTAATAACTTTAAATTCATAGGCGGAAATTGAAAACACAATTTGAATTGAAAAACATATTATGTGCTCCATGTATCTGCGCCCTATGCGGCATCCTGGTATTCACCCTCGACGACTGTAATCTATTAATAAAGAAACAAATCCCCTTACCCGCCGCTCGACCCTGGAGGAAAACCCGCTAGTAGAGGAAAACCCATCACGCGGGCTGTGTCCTAATACAATGGAAACTTAGCTAACATGAAGTAATAGGTCTTCGGGACGGTTTCCTCAGCTGCTGTCATGAGACACAATGTCGTTTTCTTGTTTAAATCCGCCTCTGCTTCTAAGGATAAAATAACAGATCCGGCAGTATCAAAAAAGTCGCAGGAAAGTAAAATTTTCAACAAACGAAAATTTTTGCTATTTCTAACACATATTACTCAGTTCTTAACACTTCTAACCAATAGATAAAACTGACATAGGTTTGATTTGACCGGTAATCTACAGTGATTCATATTTGAAAAATGATGTCTTCTACTTTGTAAGAAAACCATTTAGGTCCTTCTCACAAGATGTTAATGAGGAGCAGTTTTTAGTATTGGAACAATTTATTGTAGTAATTGGTTTTGCTTTTTGGAATACAGACTAACTGCGATATCTGAAATCTAGAGGGTTTAAGATGTACGAAATAACTTGTTAAACATGACGGGAAACCTATATTTAGCATCTTAAATAAAAGACAAAGGTTATGATACAAACGCATATCCTTTAATGTTAATAGTCTACCAGGTATTCAGGAATTCTGTGAAGAAAATTTGTTGCATCTCGTAAATATTATTTGAAGGAAGTACCATTAAAATGATATTAAAATCAATGAAATCAGGAGAAAATACATTAAAAATGGCGTGTAAAAATGAGTCATTTCCTTTTGTCAAAACATAAAAGGAATTTCTATACTTAACGGCATCTTTTTAAGAAAAGAGAAAAAATGACATTTCATTAAAATCCGCCCTCCACTTACACTATGTAATCAAAAGTATCCGGACACGTGGCTGAAATGACTTACCAGTTCGTGACGCCCTCCCTCGGCAATGCTGGAACTCAATATGATGTTGGCCCAGCCTTAGCCTTGATGACAGCTTCCACTCTGGTAGGCATACTTTCAATCAGCTGCTGGAAGGTTTCTTGGAGAATTGCAGCCCATTATTTACGGAGTGTTGCACTGAGGAGAGGTATCGATGTAGGTCGGTGGAGCCTGGCACGAAGTCAGCGTTCCAAAACATACCAAAGGTGTTCGATAGGATTCAAGACAGGACTCTGTGCAGGCCAGTCCATTACAGGGATGTTATTGTCGTGTAACTCCGCCACAGGCCGTGAAGTATGAACAGGTGTTCGATCATGTTGAAAGATGCAATCGCCATCCCCGAATTGCTCTTCAACTGTGGGAAGCAAGAATGTGTTAAAACATCAGTCAGTCCATTACAGGGATGTTATTGTCGTGTAACCACTCCGCCACAGGCCGTGAAGTATGAACAGGTGTTCGATCATGTTGAAAGATGCAATCGCCATCCCCGAATTGCTCTTCAACTGTGGGAAGCAAGAATGTGTTAAAACATCAACGTAGGCCTGTGCCCAGATAGTGTCACACAAAACAACCCTCCTCCATGGAAAAACATGACCCCGCCATAAAACCATTTTGGACGTGTTTAGATACTTTTGATCACATACTGTATAAGTAAGCATACTCTAGCCCTCTAATATTATGCGCTAGATTAGCGTCGTCAGATGAGGGAACACATGAGGGAGATGAGTACATCTAGAAGTTCCCGACCCGGAAATGGCTTTATAGTTCGTCAGCTCATCTTACAGAGTTTCATTGTCCGCATGATCACCGACGTCGCAGCCACCAGCTATGTTACCGTGTATGTACTCGTATTCGTAAAGACTGTTTTTGTTAAAATGTATAAATTTAGCGCAGCGTTATACAAATGTATCTTACATGTTGTTTTTGAGCAGTGTGTAAGATTCATTTCCAAAAATAATTTTGTATGGTTTTGTTCTGCAAAATTTTTGCTGCCGCAAGCCAGAATTAGAAATAATTATCAAGTTATCGCGAGAGGCTCTAGAAGGCTTATTAGGCTCTGATATATGGCTGTCGGAAAGGTGTTCTGGAAAAATCCCCGTCTCAGACACGCAGTAGCCAGGAAAGAGAGAGAGAGAGACAAAAGGGGCAAATAGGCCGTTGTCAGTAGCGGCGAAGTTGTTGAATCGCGATCAGAGCGTAGGTGTTGTTGACGCCTTAGCTACGATCGTAATTTTTAACAGTTGAACGTGGAAAGTTGCCCGCGAAGTCGCCAACCTGCAAAGTTCCTCGCATATTTGCGAAGGTATCGAAATGTCTCCACTTCATGGTAAACAATACAGACATGTGTGTCAGGATATTAAAACTCTTAGAAATTACAAAACTGAATAGTCTTATATAACTACTGAATATTGTAATAGTACATAAGCCAGACTAAATCTACCATGGAATTTGTGAAACTATAAATAATTTTGTCATTTTTATTCTTGTTAAAACTGTAATTACTATTTTTGTTTATACAGTTGTATAAGGAGCTTAAGGTTTGCTGATGATATAGATGTTATAAATCGATCTTAAATAAATAAGAAATACAGACGTAAAAAGTAAGTGATGTAGTGCCTGGAAGCGAATGGTAACGTTCAACTGTAGAGAATGTAACAGAATCGGAAATAAGTGTGAACAAATCACAAGATTCATTCAGGTCAAAAACCAAAGTGTTTCAATGTGAAGGAGGATACTGTAAACAATTTTTTAATGTACAGATACAACATATAAATTTGGCCGATGATTATAAAACAATGCAATTTTTAGTCTCGTGCAAATTATAGTGAATAAATACATAAGTTTTTATTTAAATGATAACCCATTTGACTCAAATTCATACACAATTTAAAACATTTTAAAAGCTAAATTGCGAATCATCCGTGAAAGGGCTGGCTTTAACATCGCAGAAGTTCATTGAAGAGGGTGTTAAGACGTGTTCCAATGCGAGGGAAGAAGCCAAGGGGCGTATTTTGCGAATAACTGCTGAGTGGAAAATCTGGTTTCATGGCGGGAAGTGCGACGGCGCCGGCGCTCGCCGCCGCGCTGCTCTTCGCCGCCCCAACGCCGCCGGCGGAGGCGCGGGCGGCGGAGGCGGGGCGAGGGCGGCGCGGCGGGGGCGGCGCCAAGGCGCTGAATTATCGATTCCCGGCGGCACCGGCCCCCGAGAAAAGGTCGCCAAAAACTTAAACTAATTTAAAGTTGAGTACCACTTTGCTATACAAACATGGAAATTGAGGCTATTAGGACATGGAATATGATACGACTCATAGAAAAGGAGTCACGTCGGCGTTTCCATGGGAACTGCGGCGCGCTCTAACGAGCACGCGGTCGATGCTGGCGGTGGCGTCTGCCGGCGGCGGTACGAGGCAGCACGCGAGGCGATCGTGCAGGGACAGGCCGGGGCCGTTGCTCCCTTCGGAGAAGCACGCTGTCCAAAGTTGGCTCGTTCGTTTGATCATCTCGAAGCAATTTTCATTGAAACGTGATCGCCTTTCATCATTATCAGTAATATTCCTTTGTGAATGGCGTGGCTCAAGGCTCATCCGACTACGAACTTTCATTATCGGGAACATAAGCAACCTCCTACTGCACGTGAGGTCCGCGTGCATCTTTAAAGCACATACAAGTACAGAAATATTAGGGTTGTTGTATGTGAGGAATATCCATTTGAATGTAATTCAGTCGTGATTCGTCGCCATAGATATTTGCTGCACTGCCTTCCTGGCACTTAGAGAATCTACCTTATTTTAGAAATATTTTGTCGTCTTCAACACACACAAACAAAAATGAGAAGTAATAAATGCTGGCAAAACTATTATTCATTGTTATCTCAAGAGATACTTAAATTGATCGCGTGATCATTTCAGAGACCAGGGACGAACAGTGAAACTAAGAAAACAGCATCGTATCGTCATATTACACATTAAAGGAATGAGGCTGACATTTTTCGTCATATTTCATCCCCAAAATGTACAGAAAAAAAGCAATTGACTAAGAAATGTTTATGTCTCCACGTTCAAGACTGTCTGCTAGATCAACTTACATATATTGGGTGAAGTCAATTTTGTTTCTAGGGTTCAGAGGTCAGTCATATAAGTAAAATAAGTCATATAAGTAAAAAAGTCATATAAGTAAAAATATTAGAAGAGCAGGAGGAGAAACGGTTCATGTTTGTAATATCAGGAGAAAGGAAGTGTCATATTTTCCCTTTCTTTCAAATCACATCAAACGTAATTAATAAACGCATTCAAGTTGACTTCCCGTAAGTGTTATTGATTGTTTTATCACAAATTCTCTATAAAATACCCATAAATGTAACATCTATTCTCAGAGCTCTTCCTATATTATTTATTTAAACTTTTCTTCCACTACTACTGGTAATCTTCAACACACCATAGGGATACATTTGTTCGGATCGTACACTAACGAACTCCTAGACTTGTTACTTTAAGCTTGCTAGTCGTAGAACTTGGCTGCGAGTTCAGGTAAACGAAAAGTCTCCCGTAGCGTAATACACTTAAAGACGAGGAGCACCCCAGGAGGGAACCCTAGGTGTCCCACCCACGCCTCTTTGCATGGAGTCCCCAAATTCTCAACATGACAGTCGCTGAGGTCGTTTCGTTCGTTTTTGATGAACTAAATTTGTAAAGTATATTTTTGCTAGTTGTTATTTTCGGCGATTTCTAGACCGAATCTGATTTTTTTTTGTTATTTAAGGTCGCATCAACTTCTAGGTCATTAGCGACCACTATTGCTTGTAACGGTATGGTAACTGTGAGGATGACACGATGATGATAGGGGATGAAAACACGAACACAATACAACCATGCCCGAGGCGGGACTCGAATCCGTGATCCTCCGGTCCGAGATCGCTACGGCACTACTGCCTTAGCAATCTCAGCCACCGGATCGGCAATGTTTTCATGTTATTCCATTTTTTTCTTTATTATTTATTTATTATTTATAGTAGAATCAATGTCAGGCTTTCAATGGTAATCTTTCGAACGGCCTTCGAACGACCTTATCATGCCACCGCCGTTTATATCTTTATTCTTTAGATTTTCTTCTGCCTTTGCTATTTAATTTAACCCGTATATTCCCACAGCCCAAAATATGGAGCAGTCAACGCAACTGGGGTTTTCAACTTGAAAGGTCGGTTTCTACCATAGATTTCAACATCCGTTTCTTACTTTTGAAGACAAAGAAGAAAATAAAATCAGTTCGCATTGTCTCGTGGTCGCCCGCTCGCTGTGCGCGCAGGCAGCGCGGCCCTCGCGCTCGGCCCAGCGCAGCTGAAGCGGCCGTCTCGTCTGTGTCGCAGCGCCGCGCCGCGCCCTCACTCTCCCCGCCCGAGTTCGATTTCCAACACGGCCTACCTCCCTACCTCCCCACCTCCCCCGGCGGCACGCCACCCTGCCCCCCCCCCGCCCCGCCCCGGCGACACACTGGGCCCAAACGCGGGCTTGGCCAAACTGCTCGTTTACGGAAAAACGCAGCACTTCTTGGTTGAATCATTGATTGTTAGATATTCAAGGCGTTTCAACTGTCCCGTCAGTCCTGTCAGTGTAGAATAGGATTTTCCTCTCGTGAGGTGGTGGTGATCTCCCTCCGCAGAATGGGAGGTCCAGCGCCGTCCTATGCCCTTGCGGTCCGTTCCTCCCCAACCAGGTATCTCCCACCAGAGGAGCACCGCCCCAGCCGGGATAAGCTCTAAGCTCCCGACTGGATTCCGGCATGTGTGGTAGTGTAGTGCATCTTAGTGTAATTGTGTGTGTGTGTGCGTGTGTACGAAGGGGTGAGGATAGGACAAGGAAGAGGTAAGAAAGATCGCCCGCGAGCCGTGCTCCGTTTCATAGGGGACTGCTCCGGCATTCGCCTGGTGTTAAACGGAGAAACCGCGGAAAAATCAGAGTAGCCGGTCTCTAGAATTCTCCTCCAGACAGCGACTGAATTCGACCTAGCTATCTAGCTAGTGTCGAAAAACCTGCCACCATCGGGAGCCGAACCTAGGCTCTCGTGGTCAGGGGCACTGCAGTGACATCCGTTGATGACCTGAGCCACCTCTCCCGGTCGGCACTTCTTGGTGATGTAAAGTTTTTACAGAGAATTAGACAAACGCGACTTGTCGAAATTCGGACCATTTTATTCTGACTTCCATTTTCTTGATTATCTGTTTTTATAGTCTCTCCATTTTATTAGAAATATTTCTTTTCTTCGACTTACGAGTAGAATTAATTTTCCGCCTTGCAAATGATACTCCTTCAAGTGAAAGGCCTTCTTTGAAAGTGAAAGGCCATAACATATCACCGGTAATTTTCAACGTTATTCCTTAGATTTTTTTGCTACTTATTTTGAAAGAGTTTTCTTTACTCAATGGAATGAAGTGAGTCTGCGGTATCGTCTCCAATAATTAAAGCAGCGGCTTCCGCGGCCGGAGTCAGTGCCTAGTTGGCTGTCGGGAGATGCCGCGTCGTAGGCACAGATGCCATCGTTTCGGCCGTCTTGCTGCGTCCTTCGTGAGGGCAAACGCGCAGGCCTCCTCCACACGTTTTGCCCTGAGGAAGGCCGCAACATGTCGAACAAAACGTTGGAATCTGTGTCTAGGACGCGGGCGTCCCCCGAACCGCCAAGTAGATAAGTCTCCTTGTGTTTTTATTTTTAAGATGCAAACAAAAGAATTAATGCTTGACACTTTAATTTTCATGAAAATTTTAAGGATTAATTAATTAAGAGTCTCCACTCTAGACTCCCGTAGTTCAGGAACTGATTATATAAACCAATGAGACAAATATAAATAAATGATGATCAATCTCGATTAATCAATAGTTACTCAAAAAATGAAAACCTAATGAAAAAATTCCAACATCATCTCTTTGCACATTGTTTCTTTTGTTCATTAGTATATTTCATGAATCACTCTTTCTTTACCATTCGTAACACAGTCATCCAATTTTTACTTTTACCGGGCAACCATTTTACACAATGGAGGAGACAGCAAACAGTAAAGAAAGTTTAATAATGTACTTCATACTAGGTATAAAGCGAACATTTTGATTAGGAATGATCGAATCTCATCATGAAATTTGGCGTTTTAAATTTCGTTGAAACGTTAAATATCAGCACCAAAGCACAATCTCGAAAATATTTTTTTTATTAAAACACACAGCAATTTTACTTACATCATTTCGTTTGAACGTAATACGTATTTTTTCTTTGAAACGTTTTATACAAATTTCTTTAATGCTCTCACGCATGCAACAACATTTCGGCCCATTGTACGCTCCCCCCTCCAACACGCCCCCTCCTACCCCGCCTCGCAACGCCCCCGCTGCCCCCGCGCGCGCAATATTGCGCCGGATTCGCTTTACGATATTAAATATTAAAATGATGAAGGGAGACGGTGTTTCAGAATAGTTCCTTTGGAAGACGCGTCTATATGCGCCGCCGCCGCCGCCATGCGCACGCGGGCCGTTTGTGCATGTCGCTTTAATAAATGTTGTTCCTCAGTCTCTCAAATTTTAACGGCCCCCGCTCGCACGTTGCGCTGGTATGCGCTCAGTGCTTGCGGCGTTTGAGCATAGTGCGCTGCGTTCTCTGCGTTTGATTTGAAGCAAATTTCCAATATTTTGCTTCAAAAGCAATTTCACTTTTGGGAGCGTCTTTTGGGTTTGTAAGTTTTCTTTTAAACCGACGATCATCTGTGACAGTAATATTTTGTTGGGATATAACTCAAAATGGACATGTAGATTTGCAAGTTTTAGAATAATAGTTGCTGTGAATGAATCGTGACCACTGTTACACCAGATACACAAAAACAAAATAGTATCAATAAACATATATCGTTATGCCGGTGGGGCTGAAGGATACGAAAAAGTGAAAAAAGGGTAAAAGCGACATGCAGACCTTCAGGCGAACATTTCAATGATAGTGTAGCTAAAGTCCCCCTAGAGGACCTGTTAAATCATACAGCAAGGAGAATAGTTATTCTTCAAAAAGATGTGATTATTCACGAAAAATTTTAACTGATACAACAGCCTGTAATGCACAGCTAATTTTGCAGTTATGGCTTTGATGGGAGCCCCGAACAAAGCCTCTATAAGCAAATTTCTTCTTCTCTTTCCGAGTCCTTAGAATCGACGATATTTGCAACAACACTCATATCCTTGCGCTTGGTGAGTTTCAATAGTATTCTTTGGAACAATCAGAGACCTCAGTCAGTCACATTCTGCAGAATAATTAAATTGGAATATAAAAAGGATACCAGCAAACACGTTCTCCCAGTAAAAATAAAAACATTGAGAATGAAATTCACAAACTCAGCGAAGTGGCAATTGTGCTTAGCAATGGACAGGATATAATGATTATATTTTTTTATATATGACATTAAGTATCCTGATAGCTTGTCAATACAGCATTGACCCTGAATTATTTAGCAAGAATTGTATGGAAACTTCTGAAGTATACAGAAAAAACTATGATTGGTTACATGTGCCTGTAAGTGCTTATGAAGTTATTGTACATGGAAAGCACATACTTCAGCCTAGTATTCTGCCACTTGGATGCCTGGGAGAAGAAACTTCAGAATCCAGAAATAGATTGTACAAAAAAGACTGAGTGACGCACGGAAGGAAAGACAACAGAATCCACCACTTAACAGATATTTTCAACAGAGCATTGGAAACATCCAATCCCATCATTTGGCTGTCAGCCTCCAAAAAATGAGTTCAAAATAATAAGAAAAAGGAACTTCCGCTTTAATTAACCAAAATGTTCGTTTGTCCTGCACCAGAATCAAATTCACATAAAGTAATTGAAGAAATATCTGATCTTGTTGGAGTATCTGATGAGGATGTAATGAAAAAGATAGTTTCTAATGATTAGAGTGAATATTACTTAATATTGGTAATACGACTGATGTCTATTTATTTCACAACAATATGAAATCTTGTTAAATGAAAATACAGAAGAATAAATTCACAAGAAACGTTTTCTTGCTAATTTTTAATTTCTGTCTTCTCACCTCAAGACAGTACGTATTCGTGAGCCGCCATTTATAAATTTTGCAACATGATAAATTTATTTCCTTATTTGCGTCTACATGTGTACCAAATTTCAGGCGATTTGCTCTTCAAATTTTCGAGTTATGACTTTTGGCTAAGGATAGCGCACTTTCATCCCATAGTACATAGGCAAAAAAGTAAATCTGTGTAATGAATAATTTAGTTTCATTTCGAATGATCATTAAATGTATATATTTTTATTTCAAATGTAATCATTATTGGAACTTTTCCAGTCGTACATGCTGAGTATTCAACATTTCTTGTCATCGCACGCGGCGCCATTTGCTTTCGCGTCGCGGACGAAGCCAGGACAGCACACTGTTGCCGAGGGCAACTAGCCTGCTCCCGCGCGTTTCTGCGACTCCAGTTCTTTGAAAACAGTGGGCTGCGGCCTGTCCGAGTGTTTTGCGGTTAAGACGTCTGTTGGTAGAGTGTGATGAACGTCATCTTGAAGGTGGAAAAGACAAGAATTCTTGCTGGGAGTTCGTAGATTGGATTTTGGCGTTGAATCTTGAATGCGCCGTGCATGGTGAGAGCTGAAGATCCGTAACCGGACTGTTATATCAGTAACTAGCGGAATCCGGCAGACGTCCTGTCCTCGCATCTCTCTCTTTCTTCTTCCCTCTCCTTTTTTCTCCCCGTCTCACCGTCTGTGTCCCTCTGTCTTCGTCTCCCTGGGTCACTTTCTAAGAGGGGGTCTGGACGCGGTTTCTTCGAGACGTGGTTTCAAACCAGGATTTCGCCTGCTAAAACGAAGTTCGTGCGCCATTTCCAGACCGTGTCTCGAGACGTGGTTCTCAATTACAGACCGCGTCAAAGGCAGGTTTGAAACCACGGCTGTAGCAGAAAAGTGACTGGGAAAATGGAGTATATTCAGCGAGTTGAGGAGTTTCGGCGGAGAATAAACCTCCATAGAGCACTGCACCCGCGAACGAGGGTCTTGCGGGATCGTAGCAACCCTCTCGAAAATTATACAGAAAAAGAATTTCGAAGAAGGTATCGTTTTTCAAAAGAAACGACGATTTACTTGGCGGAGATGCTGCGACCTAACCTACAACACCAAGACAGAAGAGGCTTGGGGTTACCAGTGATACTCCAGCTCCTGATAGTTTTGAGGTTAGTAATTGCCGTTTCACATGTATTTTCTATATTACATTTTTACATGCTAATTGACTGCGGATGTAGATAACCAGCCACCCAACAATACAAGCCAACGCATGAAACTTGTGGTGCGAGTTGTTATGTATAGAGAGAAGAAGAAAAAAACTGGCCATAAACTGCCGCCTCGCCCTCACCATTTCAAAATTTAATTAAGGAATATGCTAATACTGTTAAATCATATGTAGCTGTTACCATAATTGTTGTCATGTACTGCTAGTATTACTACTAGTAGTGTCATTACTATTATTATTTTATAAGTAATGTTATCTATATTATTATTATTATTATTATTATTATTATTATTATTAAGTAGTAGCAGTAAAATCAGTATACCAAAATGAAACTGTACAAATCTTGAAATAAGTATTTTAAATTAAATTAAAGTAAGTTAAATGTTCAACTATTTTGCTACTAAAAATAATTATCTACTATGTAATATCTTGATATATCTTTAACAAGTATTGTAGCATAATCTCTAGGCCAATGACCCCATCTTGATCAGGTTTTTTGTCAAGTTTCCCCGGTCCTTTCAGCAAATGCTGAGATGGCCCCTTGTTTTAATTCTGGACAATAAATGTAACTTCACTGGCTGTACTCAAGAAGATGTATGCAATTGTACTCCCTCTTTATATATCATAGATTTGGCTTGGGATACACTATTGTAATTGTATATGTGACTCAATAATTATTATTTATTATATTACAAATATGTTGCTTTGCAATAAAATCACATCAAAAGAAATAAATTTTTGGCCTCCTTTCACAGATTTTACGCCACTGGAGCATTCCAAATTGTAATAGGAGACCTAGTGGGCATACATGAAAGTCAAGTGTGCCGCTTAATTCAGAATGTCTCTGGAGTTATATGTTCATGGATTCGCCAATACATATATTTCCCCCACAGACGTGATCACCCCAGAGTGAAGCAACAGTTCTCAGAGCTATCACGGTATATTATACTAACTTATATTTTTCCTTGCACATAGTACCCAAGGAGCATACTTGGGCAAAATGAATGTATATTTTATTTCACTGATTTCCTTATTGTACTCTCTTTCAATAGGCATAGATTTGTATATGAATTGTTTCTTCATAAACAATTACATTTCTTACACACTTACAAGACTATTAACAAAAACATTGTTTTCACTTTTATTTATATTTTTTAGAATTTGTTTCTGAATTCACTTACAATTTAATCATCAGCTCTTATAAAAGATAAAATGAATATCCTCAGGATTGAAAACAGCCCATTAGTTGAAATGTTTTGTGTAAATTTGTGGTAAAAGCAATTTTAACTCCTAGTTCATATCACAAAAAGAAATTCACCACCATATTCCTAATATATTTAAACGTTTATTTATTCTATTTTCTTAAAATGCAGTTTTTAAAACCTTTTAACTGTTTCTTTGTAATACGATACTCCAATTGGAGGAGAAAGAAAATGTATATATTTATTATGAAATTCTGTTAATGCAGTGATAATTTTCCTGGGATCATTGGAGCAATAGATTGCACCCATATCAGGATAGTGTGTCCAAGGAAGGAGGAAGCAGAACGATACTGCAATAGAAAAAGATACTACTCAATCAACTGCCAGGTAAAGTAAAAAGTTTTCTTATTTTATCATTTCATTGAGAGTGCTTTTACAACTGGATTGAGAAAAACATGAATTTTGTATTTCCAGGTAATTTGTGATGCTAATATGAAAATCACAAATATTGTGGCAAGATGGCCTGGCTCATGCCATGACAGTAGAATTTTTCGAAATTCGGTAATAAAAGAGGTGTTGGAGAGTGGCACCTTCTCTGGACACCTAATTGGGGACAGTGGTTATGCATGCTCTAGGTACCTACTGACACCTGTGGTAAATGAAAGAACACCTGCTGAGAGAAGGTATAATGTGGCACATAAAAGTGCCAGAAATGTAATAGAGAGAGTTTTTGGCAGCTGGAAGAAGAGATTCCCCTGCCTCCACTACACGTTGCGCACTAAGGTGTCAACCACGTTAAAAATTATTGTAGCTTCAGCTATTCTTCACAATATTGCTGTTGAGAGAGCAGAGGAAGAATTCAATGAGGCTTTAGAAGAGGGGGAAGTAGTAATAGAAGCAGACGAAGCTGATCGTCCTGAAGGTCTAAGGTGGAGAGAACATTTTATTAGAACTCATTTTACCTAAATAAAAAAAACTTGAACAGATGACTACATAGTTTTTCTTTTACAATCCTTGAAATTGTTCATTTTTGCCAGGAAAAATTAAATTCTCTAATTTTAGTCTTGCAAGTGATTTTTCTGATCCATATACTTTAGATATGCAGTTCATAACATATCTAGGTATGTATAACATGGTTACATATGTCTATGTTACATGAAAGTTAAGAGGTTGGGCTTGAATTGTTATGTAAAATCATGTTCATAATGCCAGTTTCAAAGTTTTATTTTGCATGTTTGAAATTCCCATTCAATGTAATTTCATAGTTATGCTAAATTTCATTGTATACTTAACGATAATGTAATGACCTGCATATTTTAGGGTTGGTATTATTTCCCTTCATGCAAGTGAGACTTGAATTAAAAAAGGAGTTGATATTCTCTTTTTACTTCTGTCATTCCCTTTAATATGTTGCTCACTTGCAAATGAATTATGCAAAACTGAAGATATTCACAGAACATTACTACTGAAGCCTATTGACATGTTTCCTGCTTTGCGGGAAAAGGGCCTCCCCCTCAAATCCTATTAATTTGAATACAGGCTATAAATTGGTCATTAGGTATCAACTTCAATATAGAGTATCAGATAATCCTAAACTCGCATGAAATAACTAATTGACTGAATATTCATGGCCCTCTTTCAGGTCGTATTCAAGTAAACAGGACAATCATGATTTCTTAAATTCTAATATATTTCAAAATCTTGAAATAGAGTAAATGATGCACATCCCAGTGCTTGATGTTTGTACATACCTATCTTACATAGGGAACAATAGCCCTCCATCTCCATATACTGTCACAACTGTTCCGTTTGTATACCTTGTTCGAAGGTCTAACACACACTGATACGAATTAATATATTTATTACAGATCTTCAACTGATGACGTAAATATCAAAAGGAGAAAAAAACAGTTCAATACTATACTGCGATTTATGCAATTCTGGCGCTGGCAGTATCACCTGTTGAGTTTCATCCAATCGGGAGCTTAAACATCACCGTAGTCATAGAATCATAGTCATCTGAATGAAACTCAACAGCTGATACCTGCCAGAGGCAAAGTTGTGGAAATCACAGTACACACTTAAAATATAAATTCCATTAAGTGAAATTTGCAACATTCCTTTTCCTGGCAATTATATTGCATAAACCTTACAACTAGTTATAGAGCAGTGGGGAATAATTTACACGTGCTACTACTTTAAAGAAGATTGTAATTTCAGAGTATACACAACATTACAAGTGATTAGGATTCTGGAATATGAAAAGAGGTAGATGTTGAAGGACCAAGGCACGGTTCATTTCATAAAATTACAATGGTTAATGCAAATTAATTTTTTTTTTATTTTTTATTAATTTACATTTGCATTTGCTCTAATATTTTTATTTTAATTTTTTTTTCTAATTGCAAAATCTGCATTTCCAACTCATGTTTTTCGGCTGCCATCTGCATCTTTTGCAGGTGCTCCTTTTCTGCAATCTGGAGCAGCCGCTCATCATACAATGATTGTTTACTGAAAAAAAAAAAAGCCAGCCATTAACTTTAGATTTATAGTTATTTCTTCAAGTGTTGAATTCATCATACAATTCATTAAAACATTCATATTTCATAATTGTCCATCAAAACAAAGTTTTACTTACTTCTTTTGTGGGACTGGGGCTGACCTCCTTTCATTTTCAGGAGGCACATCCTCCACTACCATTTCTGGCACAGCCTCCTCCACCATTTCCACAAGAATTTGCCCTTCCTGTACCACATGAATTAAGAAACCATGAATGAGAATTTGGAAATTGTATTTTATGTAGAGAAAACATATCACCAACAAAGCTTTACCAAAATAGTACCTGAAAGCCTACGGCATCATTATCATGATCCATTGGTAATGGATCTACTGATGACCCCAGCATCCCAGAAACTATTTCTTCCTCTGGATCCAAATTCAGGTTGGAGGAAGGTCCTCCGCCAGTCTTCCTTGCCTCGCTCCTCATTGCATCTATTTTTTCTTTCGTTGAAATTTTTAGTCGCTTCCACAAACCTAAACAGTAATATAAGTACATAATAGACATCACTTCAAAGTATTAAATATGAACTATACTTGCATAAACGTGCGCACACTTCTCAAATGCTTGAGCAATATAAATTTGCTGTACTAGAATAGGCATGCTGCATGGAATAAATTTTGCATTAATTCTTTCTCCACTTGAACTTATTCAGTAGTTCTCGGCTGTTATTATTTTATGGTTAATGCGCACGGATCCAAGATTTGTAAAATTATCTCAAATCTTTTTTACTCACCACGAATCTGCTCCTCTGTACGAGGAGCTCTCCCTGGAGTCGAACTGTTGAACTCGCTGGCAATTTTCTGCCAGGCTACTTTCTTTTTTTTAAAAATATCCCCTCCGTACCCCTTGTCACCTATAATGGGGTATTTCTGGCAAATTTCTGCCAGTAACCCCCTCTCGCTTTTCTCATATCGAGCCATTTTCAACTAAACAAACACGCCAGCTTTAATATTTATTCTATTACATTACAATAAAGAATGATAATATTGAATAATTAAACTCTGTCGGAACATTTACCTTGCAACAACACTTCCTCTTCTCACTTACACTCCGCTACTTCTGCACGTGGACGCCACGAACTGAACAAACACTAGCACACAACCACACGCAACAACGACTGCAATACGACTGAAGGAAAAATCCGCGAGGAAAACAGAGGACGAGCGAAATGCGCATACACAAAGGCAGCGTTGCCAGACCGATTGAGGAAACCATGGCTTGAAAACGGGGTCTCGCCAGACGGCGTTGAAACTCCGTCTTTGTAAGCCAACGCGAGTTGTGTCTACGACCGGGGTTTCAGAACTACGGTTTGAAACGGCGTTTTAGACCCCCTCTTAGAAAGTGACCCCCTGTGTCTCTCAGTCTCTCTCCCGGTCTCTTTCTCTGTCTCCCTGGGTCTATCTCTATCTCTGTCTCTCTGTTCGATTCTCTCTTTATCTCTGTCTGCCTCTGTCTCTCTCTGTATCTGTCTCTCCTGGGCGTAATTCCATAATTGCAGGGTCAGAATATGCAAAGAAGACGCTCTTAATAATAGCACTTCAGGGTGCGGCGGGTAGCGAAAAAGCGCCGTTGCTTTGAATGCCCTGTTCAGGGGCGCTTGAGTCAGCATCAATTAATTATCAACGCGCGTCTATGTGCGCAGCCCTATGAGCATTCCAATCGTAAGCCTATATTCTTTTCACACGCGCAAGCAATGAATTGACAACGTTTTATTGCAGTAGGATGAACGGTACGCCAGCGTATTAAGTACGAACGAAACAACCAACCAACCAACCAACCAACCAACCAATCAACCAACCAACCAACCAACCAACAAACATTGCTGTTTATATATATTCTAACACACCCATCTAACACACAACTGGTGAACCACAGCCGCATGAACTGTAAGCGGGTTGATAAGATATTATGCTCGTGAAGCGAGCTTAAAATCTCGGGAGCAGGATCTTCAGGGTACGAGAAAGGTTTGAACCCTTGACACAATAAAAATCACACGAATTGCACATAAACGAGCGTATAATTTACCCAAACTCCGTGGCATAAGTTAATGACAAAGAAAAAAAATCAAGAATAGAACCACACTTTACAAAAATAATCAAAAAACAAAAAACAAATAGAAACCTTTACAGCCCATTAAATGAATGAACACTTAATTTTCTTCAAAACTACATCTCTGAAACAATTTCTCTAACCTACACTGGGAATTCCCTTTGAAAATTAATTAAGTCTAAATTTAAGCTATCCTAGTTACATTTGTACATGAAACCAAACTTAGTTTACAATCTCTTGCCTTTTTTTAAAAAAAAATATTACATACAAGAACAAAATGTGGGCAAGTGCACTACTCTCAATTTATAATTTAATTGTAACTGCTAATAGCAGAATAATGAATGTTCCAAATAGAATGATTTAAGGCAGGCAATAGCGCATCAAAAATCTCCCACTACAATGCTGCAAATTATTACCACCCGTGTCCTCAGTTTCCTAACACTTCTTGTACTAGTCTTTTCCCTGCCGACGTGAACTTGACCTACTTTTCGCAGTTCTAATGTTACCTCGAAAACTGTCCAATTTCCAACCTTGATGTCGCGTGATGGCTTCTGCACCACGTTGCTCGATTCCAGCCTCTGCGTCGTCTGCGCTGTCCTCTTGCGTCCTCTTCTGTCTTCCTAGACGGCGTCTTCTTCTCCGGTCGACTCGCGTCTTCTTCCGTCCTCCCTAATCGGCCTCTTCTTCTCCCTCGGCTGCTACCGGCGCCTTTGATTACGCCCGCGTTGTGGAAAAATGTCCCTTGCACTTCCCTGAATGCTAGTGCAAGTGCCTCGCTCGTTCCTACTTTTACTCCGTTAATCAAGAACTTTCAGAGCTTTTCTCACAACGGGTAAATTTTTACTTCCCGTATTGGTTAACAGAAGAATACTTTACTAATTCCTCACTACTTCGCGGACGACTAACTAGCACGTCTGTACGACGCCGAAAACTCCTACCTAGCAGTCGTTGCGGCGGCAAATACTATCTAAGTTGCCGAGCGGTGATTAAATGCTGCATACTCGACGAACGGCGACAACCAGGAGAGAGCTGCTTACCCGACGCGTGCTGGCAAGAAAAGAGAGCTTCCGCTTGCGATCTCGGGTATTTATGGTTCGAAGCCTGGGGAAATTCTCCGTGGCGGGGGTAATTCTCCTCCTTCAACCCTTCACCAGGAAAAAACGTTGCTTGCTAGTACGTCTTTGATTAGTACGAGCAACGGATACCAGGCTGCGCGTTTAGATACTCTGGTTTTCGTCTGCTCTCCTCGCTGCCTGTGGGTGTTCATGTAGACGAAACGGTGGTGTTATGGGGTCGCACAATCCCATAACGCCACTATATATATATATATATATATATATATATATGTATATATGTATATAAGATATGAGGGGTGAAGGTATTGTGCACGATGCTGAAACATCGTGGAAGTAAGCACAGGGACATAAAAAAGTTTATAAGTTACAAATTAAAAGCTTACGAAGTTCTAATGAGCTTCTAATCAGATCTCATAATTCCTCATCCAGGAAGCATTGTTGTATTGGTTCCTTGCGGCGAGCATGGGTCTCCAAAAATATATGGTAGAGTTCGGCGCCCAGTGCGTGTCATATTCGAAAATGCCCAACCAAAGAATTCATGTCGGTTTTTGGTCAATGGACACGTTTCCACATATCACTCTTTAAGCAAAATTCTTTTTTTCTAATTTGATTTAGCCCTGCATTCCTTAGAAACTGATTTTATCCATCTTAAAAAAATGTGAAGTTCTACTCAGATTCATTTTGTTTTTATCTTCTATGAAAAACTCTTAATATGTCTTTAAAAATTTATTTCGGTTTCATACATTCTGCTTAAGCAATTTTTATGAGTGTTTAGGTTTCAAAACTGTAATGGAATGTGGGGAACTGCCATTCACATTTAATCTGAATTACTGATTTTTAAAGCAAGCAGAAATTGAAAACAAGCTATCTTCGGCCATGTGAGAGATGCTTATAGTTTTGTTAGATACCGAGGAAGTCGGGTAAAATACAAAAAAAATCTATATTATTAATTTCCAATGGGCGCAGAAATTGGAAAAAGCTATGCAGCTTCCGGCCATGTGAGAGGTATCTATGGCTTTGTTACATGCCCAGCAACTCGGAAAAATTACTAAAACAAAGAGGCAATTTTGATTTGGACTGAAAAGTGCAAATATTTGTCATGCTATTCTCAAAGTGCGCAAAGTCAAAAGTCATGCTTTCCCAATATGCGCATACCGAATTCTCATACTCAGTGCGTCACAGCTTAGGAACCAGCTAATGTCTAAGGCTCCAAGGAAGAGACCGCTCGCCATTAAATATTTGCTCTTCACCTGCTGCGTTATGGAACAGCAACTTCTTTGATATCCTTAGCATGTAAAAAACTCTTGTTCTGCGTATACTATACTATGTTATTGCCATATTCGTAAACGTGTTTTTATTGAAATATTGAATTTATTGTAGAGTAATTTGGGAGTATTATATTTGTTGTTATTGGGCGGTGTGCAAGCTGTATTTTGGGAAATAGTTTTGTGTGGTTAGGCAGCATTTTTTATGCTGCATTTTTATGCTAGTTCTAACTACGTCTCTCTTCGAGTCTTTAAATATTTTTTATTGCTTCACAAAGAGCTTGAACTTGTACTAATATACTTCAGCATCATTCTCATATGGTTTGTCTAAGCCTAATATTGAAAAAGGGGGACTTGTTGTACTATTCGATCATTAATAATTATTTTTATCTGACAAAATATTTCCCCCAAATGCAATAACGTTTATTTTACTTGTATATAATTTCCGATTATGTACACAGGTCTGTAGTTGGCATTTTAGGGTCGGATTAATTCGACTTTTGCCAACAAGCGGTGTTCCCAGGCCTGCGCCCTGTTTAATTCAAATTATCCACGCCTGCGAGTAAGGGAGACATGTGGCGAACATGACGAATGACCATCATCATATCAAACATTCTTCGTCTGCCTGTTCGTTTCTTTTGTCACACAGCTTTAGAAAATGGGAAGATTCCATTACAAAACTGTCGTTTCATTTTTGCCTCGACCGGGAATTGAACCCAGGATTGCACCACGGAAAACTAGGACACAGCACGAGCTACCCGAGGAGCCAGTTTTAATTATATATGTCTATTTTTAATTAGTACTTACAAAGCTCTCTGAAGATTTTGTCGCTCTTCTAGATGACAACTTTGTCTTCTGCTTCACGTAACGTGTCTAAATACTTTGTAATATTTAATTCAATGTTTATAAAAATGACAGGATAGTTATATAAATAATAATAACAATTAATTATATAGTAATTATAATGAAAACAACAATGATTGTAGTAGTAATAATGGAATCGCGTTCCCTGAGCGTGCCTGTGGGTGGGAGCGCGCGGTGCGCAGAGGGCCGTTTGAAGCGCAAGATGGTGCGCCCGTAATCCCATTTCGCAGCGCCCAGCATAAATAACAAATTACCACCGCCTCCCGCCCCCGCCCCCGCCCCCGCCGCCCCTCCAAGGCGCCCGCCGAGGAGCGCGGCCTCGCAGGCGGCCGAGCGCCGTTTTTCTATTTCCTTTTGGAAAAAACGTAAAAGGAGCGCGCCCCGTGCGAGCTGAGTAAATCGGATTACCCCCTCCCCTCCCCTCCCCTCCCCCACCGCCCTCGACCGCCTCCGGCCGGGGTGTGGAGGGCGGGCCGCTCGCCGCCGCCGGAACTACTGATTCAAATCCTCGCCCGTTTTAAACGGAAGTTGTATCATCTCCAGCCCAGCGGCAGGAAACTTCCCAGCGGTTTCGTTTTCTGTTGTTTTAGTAGTTCTTACTTGCGTAAGTGCTACTTATATTTCGCTGTGATTTAGAGGAGAAAATGCCCGCTTGGGAAACGGCAGTTAGCTTCTCCGAAACGCAGAAGTAATTTTGGGACTTGATTGTGTAATTCCTATTTTAGAGACTTGCGTATTAAAAAGTCTCTCGCTTTCGGGGGTATTCGTAAAAATAAAGAAATTTTCAATAAAAATCTCGATTACATTACACCGCTCTCGGGGAATTTATGTTCATTTACGAAATTGTGCGTTTTAAGCGGCGGAAGCTTAAAAAGGCATGTCCTGCTGTTTAAAATACGAAAATATTCCCTTAAATGCGGATGCTGAAAACCAACCATATTTAATGGATTTTGAGGGTATTCAGTTAAAACTGTATGAATTGCATGCTCAACATCTGATAAGCGTTGAAAGAAGAAACTATCACCTACAGTTAGGAAGGCTTCTAATAATATAAATCCCAAAAGATGAAGCAGTAAATATTTGTGTAACCAAAGATAGATGGGTCTCACGGGCGTTAAAAATTAGTATATTCGCTCTTGCTGACAAAATTGTTTTCTCTAATCTCGTTTTGGCAGAACATTTCTACCATTCTATTAACTGCAACTCCTAGAATTAGATTCTCCTGCTATTCAATTACTAGGTGATGTATACGTTTGCAACGTATTACTCACTGGAAACGTGATTAGTCTCTCACGCATTTAGAAATGTATATCCTCTATTCTGTCAAAGGTTATTTTATAATCATTGAAGAGTATGCAGGTGTCTTTATTACATTCATTATTTCTCTTATATATCTTATATTGAATTTTTTTGTGCATGATCTACCATGACAAAATGCTCTCTGAAAAATAGCTCTTGGCAGAATTAAACGGCAAAAACTTCGGAGAACAGAGAACAAAAGAAAAATTCCAGTATATCTGATTTTTGTAATGAAAATCAAACATAAAAAATTGTATCCATGTATCCAAAACAATCAGTAACACTGGAAGAAAATTAATTTAAGACTAAGTCAAGGATTTAGCTTCCTTCTAATCTACATGGACGAAATCACTAGAGAATGTGCTTCGAAATTTAAATGTTATAGTTGTAACGTGAATTCATCATATTTTATAATGACAATTCTGTTTGCAGATCAAGCACGATTTGTTACAATAAAGACAATCTACAAAAAGCAATATTTAAGGTCCACAAAATACTCTAAGAATATAATATGGAAGTATCTAAAGAAAAAAAAACAAGGTGATGGCATTCAAAGAATAGAAAATGATTAGCTCAAAAGTAATCATTAAGAAGTGCACTTCAGAACAAGTGACTAGCTTTAAATATCTTGGATGTAATGTTACCGGCCTTAAACAGAATGTCACGCAAAAGAAAATAGAAATATATATGGTAATGCATATAAACAAAATGAACGTCTCAAGAGTTCCACGAGCGGCTGAGCTACTAAGTTTGGATTGTGGAAATCATGTTGTCATGAAATCATGAGTCGAACTACGGAAGGTGGCATCATTGCGCCTTAAAACCACTAGCACATGTCTAAATATTAAAACAATGAAACGTGTCATATTCTGAAGTACTGGACGATGTGCACCAAAGAAAAGTTAGGGATTTTGCAGGAGGCGTAATATTATAGATTGGCAATGAAAGTGCAATTAAATGAATGCAAATGAATTTTATGTATCTATTTATAGAAACTACGTTGAAACTACTAAACACTTGGAAAATATTCATATTATAAGTCGTATTATTAACTTTTAAAATGTTAAAAAAAGTGCATATGTAAAATAGAATTAAACTTATTTCTAACAAATTATTGATTATACATTTTCCCCTGCCAGCCTTCACAACTACAAATTTCTATCTGAAAAGCACTAGATACTTTTAGAAGCGTATCCTTTTTTAAAGACAAACGTGCTTTTCGTCACTTGCTAATAACCGTATTTTCTCCTTTTTTCAATTCCGAAAAGTGTGAAGAGCAAACGCGTTTACGAGCGTTTTCGTTTCGCGTCAGCGCAAACACACTCCCGAATCAGCTCGTTATCTGCCCCTCGCAATCCGCGAGCGCGTTGCTGGACTTCGCGCGCCGGCCGCACCGCCGCGCCACCGGCGGTCCTTCCGTGTAATTGCAGCGGCTCCAGCGGTCGCCTTTTTGCGCCCGCGCCCGCGCTTCAAACGGCGATGCGCTGACATATTTACTAGCGCAAAAACGCCCGGACTCCCGACCGCCCGACCGCCTTCCGCGGGCCGCCCTGCCCCCTCCCCTGCTCCGCACCGCCGGACCCGGCCCGGTCATTCCCCGCCCTGCCTTTGGCCTCCGCAGCCCGTCTACTTACCCCCTTCCCATCAACTCATCTATCCGTGACCCACCCGTCTCACCCGACTGCCCAGCTCTAGTCCGCCCGCCAGCCCTGCCTCGTTCCGCCCCGTCCGGCCCTGTCTCGTTCCATCTCGCTCATCTCGTCTCGCCCCGTCCCATCCTGTCCCGTCCCGCCCCGCCCCGCCCCATCTGTCTTCGCCCCGTCCCATCCGGCCGTCTCATTCCATCTCGCTCATCTCGTCCCGTCCCGTCCCGTCACGTCCCATCCCGGCTCGGCCCGTCCCGTCCCACCCCGTCCCGCCCCGGCCCGTCCCACCCCGTCCCACCCCGTCCCGCCCCGTCCCGCCCCGTCCCGCCTCGCCCCGTCCCGCCCCGCCCCACCCCGTCCCGCTCCGTCCCCTCCCGCCCCGCCCTGCCCCGCCCTGCCCCGCCCTGCCCCGCCCTGCCCCGTCCCGTCTCTTCCCGTCCCCTCCCGTCCCCCGTCCCCTCCCGTCCCCTCCCGTCCCCTCCCGTCCCCTCCCGTCCCCTCCCGTCCTCTCCCGCCCGGCCCCGCCCCGTCCCGTCCCGCCCCGTCCCACTCTGTTCGGCCCTGTCCCGCCTAATCTGGCTCATCCCACCTCGTCTCGTCTCGTCTCATCCTACCCCGAAAGTCCCGCGCGCCACGCTCTCCTTCCTCCTCTCGCCTTGCCCGCTTTCCCACACTGCTCACGCAGCGGAGGCGCCTTTTCGCGGCCAATCACCGGCGCCGATACTCCGCCCACCCCAGCCAATCTCTTTCCACTTTCTCTCCCTCGCGGCTGCCGCCGATCGCCCCGTATCGCCCTTCCTCCTGTTTGACGCCACCGTCACTGCCCCGCCCCTTCCGTCGCCCGCCCGCGACCGACTGCCCGACGTTCTGCACGGGAGGATTTTTGACAAACTGCTAGAGCGTGCGACGAATAATCTTCATCCGCTGAATCAGGTCCAGCGGGTCCACTGACGTTAAGGAGGGGAATTTTCTGATAGAAAAGTATTCTGTGTTAAGGTTGCGGACGTATACATGACTTGCAAAAACATGAGTGGTAATTGAGGAGACCTGTCGTCTTTGTAGCTGACTCACAGTTGTGCGCTACTTAGATTCTTATGTCGTGGTGTTTTTCAGAGATGATAGTTCATTTAGGAACCTTTACTTCAGGAACATTTACTTCCTCCAAGGATGCGTAATCATACGCTCTTCTGATTTGTGTTTAACTCTTCTTATCTCTCTTAAAACCTCTGAATTTAGAAATTCAACGTAAACAAAACATTTGAAGATCAGAACTGTTGTATTTTGTATTTGAAAGCTCTTTGATGGACCAGCCTTTGAAAGACTACTCTCAGCTTGTGGTTTTGAGACTTGCGGTGACTGACATATCTCTGCTAATTGATACATCTTTCAACGTAATTCGAATAGGAATAAGCAGCAACAAGTCTCAGATTCGGCCGCAAACTCTGACCAGCATTTTGAGACATTGACGTCTAGGGTGGTAAGGTCCCTAATGTAGAATACCAAATTACCGGACTTGCAATGAGTTGATATCTGGTGCCGAATTTTGGGAATTACTTGTAGGAGGCTCCTGATCTAGCCTAGAAAATGTTTTTTGAGTTGAAGTTCTGGGTGGCAGAGCATGCTTTCTTCAGAGCCTCAACAAAAAATTGGAGCAGTAAACAAGAGAAAAATGTTTGCCGTAAAAATTAGAATAATTATCTATATAGTAGTGTTAGTTGTAAATCTAAGGAAATGTGAAAAAATATTTACAAAACAAAGATGCAGATTTTGGCCGCGAAACAGCTTGAAAACAATATGGCTGTGCTGTCCCTAATGTTGAATACGAGAATTGCCCTAATGCAGAAAATTCCACATTGTCGCTATGGATATTCTATACCGTATTGCGAAGGTGTACGTTCCAAGAGCACAACTGATTGGACTCAAAGGTCAAAGTGTAAGATCAAAGCTCATGTTCATGTACCGGTAATTCATAAATGAATTTCCTCAGCTGGAATTGTCTGTAGTATTAATCCAAGCATATAATAGTGCGTAAATAAATGTTATTCTAGACGTTAATGAGTTTATCATTTGCTAAAAACGAAAATTATTCACTATTCCCTTTTAGGAACAGGGTACGCTAATATGGAATATATGTAGACCTTTCTTAATTACGAAACATCGTGAATTTCTAATATATTTAAATGAATAATAATAACTACGCGTGTTTATAAATGATTAGTTTAAGTAATTATCTACACTAGGCTTCACATTTGCGCTTATTTGTGAAGTTATAGTCGAAAATGAAAAAATGATTCTACATTTGGGCACTTTAATTTTAGTTTTAGTGTTCGCAAGGTAAAAAATAAAGATTGTGACGCCACATTGTGACGTCATCATTGGAAAAAAACTGAGCTAGTAGGCAACGACCTGTCTGACGCGTCACAAAACAGGATTTTCATCGCATTCCTCCCTGTCAGAAAGTTTAACCATCAGGATTTTCATCTAGGACATCTAATACCATTTGTCTCAATTGCTCCTTTGTATCATTGACATTTGAATGACAAGAATGGGTGGGAACAATAAATGCTCCAAAAAGCACCGAAATGGAACGAGAAATATGACATTTGTCAATGGTCACGGAGATAACCTCCGAGTCAACACCAAGACCGTCACTGGTCGAGGTTTCAAATCATACTGTGGAGGACCTCACAATAGCTTTGAAAGGTATTTGCTGAAATGTACCGAGACTTCAAACCCCTTTAACAAAATGATGGTCAAACAAAAGAACTGGAGGAATTATCCGTGACGCGACTGAAGAAGGGTTAATATGTCTTTCGTAGTTTCGTCTACTTAAATATTCTACCTAATGCATATTACAGGAGACAACCCAAAATGTCCATAAGTTTCAATATTATAAATGCTTATGTTGCCCTCATTATCCATCAATTTCTTAAATATCGCTGCTAGTTTTATTGATCTATAAAATTCAGTGAGTCGCATTTGAATCGCTGAATAATATTTTTAACTTAAATTAAAGATGTTTGTAACTTTTGAACCATACGGCAAGAAATCAGATCGTCAAATGCCATCAGCTAGAAGCTTAGAAGGGTATTCAAGACCACAAATAACAATTCAACCAAGAATTAAGTGACTCGTATACATTGAAAAAGCCTCAGATCCTACAATCAATTACGACTGAGACCAGAGAAGTTCTCAAGCGATAATACGACGTGAAAGATTGCCTTTGGAAATGCGATTTCGAATTAGTACTCTGGTGGAAGAGGATGTGGGATAGTGAGAATTACAGTTTAAATCGCTACCATTTAGTGCCTGGCAATTTACAACGTGGATGATATGCCATCGCCCTTTTTCCAAAGCAAGAGGTGCGCCCTCGCCCCATCGCCCATCGCCCATCGCCCATCGCCCATCGCCCATCGCCCATCGCCCCGGGCGAAGCGGCGCGGGCAGGGCAGCGGAGGGGCGGCGACGCGCCGCGCCGGTGCCTCGGGGCGTGGGCAGGCTTATCACTTTCACACGCGATTGGCAGGCGGCGCCGACTGTCAAACAAGGCGGCAGGGGGCGGCGGGGCTTGTGTAATTATCGGCGGTCACATTTCACTGCCCCGTTTGTTCCTCCTTGTGATAAATGAAGCGGTATTATCTCTCCATTAGGAGGGCGCGGGTTTCGGCGCGCACGCGCCGCCCAGCACTCGGGGCCGGTGGCGGCGGAGGCGGGGACGGGAGCGGTGGAGGAGGCGGCGGTGGCGGTGGCGCGCGCGTCCAGCGATAGCCCGGCCTTTTGTGCGCGCCGCTCCGCTCTGCCGCCTCCGCCGCCCCCGCCCCTGTCTCTGTCGCTGTCCACCCTCGCCCCCACCCACCGCCCACTGACGCGCGCGTCGCCTCACAGGTACTCCAGGCAGAGAGCAGTGGGCTGACGAAGAGGCGCTCCAAAGAGACGTCGAAATCTGTCCCTTACTTTTTTTTATAAGGATTCAGGGGGAGAGAAGTAAGCGCTCAATATTACAGCGGAAATTTTCACAATTGTGGATTGGAAGAGAGATCTTGTTAAGAAGCCCACAAGCTTCTGTCTTGTGGGATGCTGCAAGGATGTTGGTGAAACTTTATTCATTTAAATCAAGCAACGACTTTGTCAGCTGAGTACTTTGAAAATACTCTAGTTCTGGAGGTGGTAGGATTCAATTCTAGGCACCCAAAATGGTGAATTCTAGGTAATTCTAGGTGCTAATAAAAGAAAATAATGTATGTATGCGGACACACTCGTGTGTCCCACCGTGTATGTATGATCACCGTCAATGGTACATTCAGCGTACATCCAGTTCACGATTTTGTTAAGCACCCGTTCGAAACTCTTGTTTATTATTTATTTTTATCCTAGAAATTGGTGGAATTTTTTTTGTAGAATTTTGTATTTTCCTGAGGAACGTTTTCAGAAATTTTAAGAAGAATGTTTACATTTAATGAGAATAAAACACTTAATGAGAATAATTAAAATGGAAAATCCGCATCTATTTCAGACTTACATTTCCGAAAATCGAATGAATTCGTTCGTATGTTAAGCACTGTGACTATTATTAATTATAGAAAATTTGTAACTAATATAATAAACTTTTAAATTTCAACACCATGAAAGCCCGTGTATACAGGTATCATTTTGTTGACTACGCCCGGCCTCTTCCGTCCTCGAAAATAACGCTTTAAGAGTCTCGGATGCAGCGTTTTACAGTTCTGCACGATCGATGTGCAAGGGAAAAGTGCGTAACGGGTTGCTTGACGTCGCCATTAAACATTATCGATACCTATTTTAAATGTAACTCCTCTCGAAAAACACTTTTCTGCACTTCTCCATCTTGTATGTTTCTCTGCACCTCCGAATAATGTCATTCAAATCATTTACTCTGATGTGTATAAAAAGGACCCAATAATCGTGTAGTTATAATCGAGTTATAATTTTTATATATAATCCTCGTGACTCGATATTATCTTCCGCTGTTGTAACTAATACTACATGAATGTTGCAAAATCACCACCAGGAAAGACAATCACGGAGTGTCTATACATTGATTAAAAAGAGAGAAACCAAATATGTAAATTGAAATCGCAAATTCAACTTTTTGTTTTGGGATAATAAATAGATCCCTCTCCCCCATGCAGAACAAGAACCATTTGCAGAAACCATATACAACAAGTGTAATGGTTCTGTTTGATTTATCGACTTGTGAGAATTTGTTATTTACTTAACTTTCTTAAGTCGAAATCAATCAAATATCACTTGAAATAAGTGTTTTATTTTCTTTTTTATGTCAAAGATTTAGTTTTTGACACTGACAAACCAAAGAGCTTCAAAAGTCAGTTCCTTGAGTTTTTTGTAAGCGAGGCTTTACTGAGGCCCACTGTGAAAACTGGCTGTGGGTCACGCTTAATGGAGCAGAAACATGAACGAGAGCAGAGAGTATAGGGAAATTCATTACGAAGTTTTGGAACATCAAATCGATGACGATTGTTAAAAAAGAAACAAGATCAAAGGAACAAATATCGGGAAAGAAGAAACAAAGAAAGTGGACGGCGCGCGGGCTGGCAGCGTAATAAAGGAGGGGTGTTATTGAATGGCGACGAGCGCCGCTCAAAAGGAGCGAAAGACGAGAGATGGATGGGATTGGGGTTGGGGGGAGGGGAGGGGGAGGGGAGGAAATGAAGCCGCGAACGGGCGCGTGGACGCCACTGGGCAACGCCACTGCTGGAGGTGGGATGGGGGAGGGGAGGGGAGGGGAGGGGTCGGGTCTCTGAACGACGAACGTGTTCGCCGAGAGGCCGCTTTCCTAGTCGTCGGAGAGTGAGGACTCATAGAAGGGTTTACCTTCCCCGTGCGTTATTAAATATCAGCGGGTCAGACATTGAAGTAAGCCATACCTGTTTCGGATGGGGTTTTCTGCTACCATCAGAAACTAACAACGGCACCATAGCAAGTTTTCAACATTTTAAAATGATGTGAGAAGTTTGAATAATTAAAATATTACATTTAAGTAACATCATTAATACAATTTAAATATAAACTAAGTATTCACTATAACCTATGGGTGTAAAAATTCATTACAAACTATGTTAAGTCACTTGAAATGTTGTGCTCTTCTGTTGTCTTGTGTTGCAACTCCTTAGAGTAATTGCCATGCGCATTCTAGTAGATCAAGCGGCTAAGATGATCAAACATTTTGGACGCTATTTGCAATTTCATTTCACAAGTATTTGATGTCTGGAATTCTTCCACTGAACCTGTCAAAGGTACAGAAATAAAAATATTCCACATTTTCAATCATAATTATTGTTTTTGTGCAAATATGTGACTCATCTCGGTTCAAATTCATCTGCTTTTGCCGTAATTATCTTTCGTGAGTTATTAAAATTCCTATCATATGTGTATAGTACCATTACATTCACCATATGCGAAAAGCTATAACATTCAAAATGACACGAATAGGTCAAGATACCAAAACCATTAACACATGTTTCAAGTTATGCCAGAGCACTTCTTTGTAAAATAAAATTAAAAGTTTTCAACACAACATAAGTATATTAATTCAAATGTTACTTTTCTAACTACTCATCAAAATGCACACATACCAGCTTGCAACTATTTACTCCATCAGAAAAACTAATAACGTTATTGATGCATCAGCATTTGTTAACTTTTATTTTTGCTTTGTCGTCGTCTTCTTACCATCACCTTTCTTACTGTCTTGTACTCTTACGTTCTTCAAGCATTAATGATGGACGTTAAGAATACGTGAGAGCGAATGAAATAGAACGAATACTCCTCGCGTATTAAGAGGAATTATTATCCTTTTAATACCTCTTTTATGGTTTTGGTACACATCGACCACATTTACAACAGCTCAGAATAAAAATGCCCACAGTAGTAGCAACCAATCAACACAATTTTTATATAGAAAATTATTTAAACATTGTGAACTAATGCAGGATTTGATAAAGTTTTATTGAAGTGTTGAAAAGTTGAATTTATTTTGTGAAATATATTAATATGTTGTCGCTGATGAACTCTAAATATCAAGATTCACTTATAAAGTAATTTATAACCAAGCACCTTGAGGATATGACATGGATTATTCAACTTTGCAATCCTCAGACTGAAGCTCGTCCTCGCCCAGCGACAAACAACTGTCGAAAAAGAACTAACAAAAAACAGGAACAATGCGAAGAAAAAATGTGAAATACTTGAGATATTCTACGTCTACGTCACTCTCACTTCCGCAATTGCATCTATCCAAAAGTGTGTCCTCGGATACGTTTTTCTTTTCTGATTTGTGGATATTGACTCAGCGCTCGCACCCACCCCAGCGGTTCCCGAAATGCTGCTCTCTCGTTTTCGCAATCAGGACACTTTCATCGCACAGGCCGCCTTTAGCTCGGGCATCGCACACCGCAGCTCGGAACAGCCTGGCGCTCGCCCGGCCCTTCAGCGCCCTTCTCTCATCAGCCCTTCGCCGGCCAGCCACGGCATTCCGGTCGGCCCTTCACTTCGCCATTAGCCACAGCGCCACGGCCGCCGGCCAGCCCTTCTCTCATCGCGCGTCCCTCGCCGGCCGTCGTACGAGCGCTCATCACCGGCCAAGCCACCCGCGCGCCCCACCCTCGCTTCCAACGCCACGGCCCGCCGCCGCCGCCTCCGCCCTCGCCTCCGCCCCTGCTCCCCTCCGGCGCCAGTTCGCCTTCGCCCGCATCCACGTCTCATCCCGTGCCTACGCACGCCCACGCCTACTAACGCACTCAAGCCAAGGCGTAGGCCGCCCACGCCTACGCCTACGCACACCTATACGCAAACGCATACGCACTAGCACACACACACATACTCTAACGTCTAAGCACACGCCCACCATGCCTAATACCTACTCCTACGCACATGCCTACGTCCACGCCCAAGCCCACGCCTACGCCTACGCACACCTATACGCAAACACATACGCATTAGCACACACACACACGCACGCATACTCTGACGTCTAAGCATATGCCCACACATATGGCCATGCCTAATACCTTCGTCCACGCTACGGCAACGCCAACGTCTTCCCTCCCACGTCTCCTCTCCCACGTCTCCTTCTACTAGCTAGCATTACTCTCACCACTCTCATGCGTCCTCACGACCATCCCATTTTCCACTACCTTCCCCCGTCTCCGCTCCCACCTTTTGCCTTCGCCTCCTCCACCAACGCGCGCAATTCCAGCTAACCCCCGCCAACTCGGACGTTGCCTTCGCAGCAGCCAGCTCCATGGCGGTCACTTCCCCTCCTCCGCCACCCCACCCCCACCCCCGCCTCGGCCCGCCTCCCCCTCCACCGCCGCGCCGTTTCGCTCACAGCCGCGTTTAATGCCTGCTCCAGCGCCGGCGGCGGCGCCGCGGGAATCGTCACGCGTTAACCGCTCCTGCGTGATGAAGCCTCCTTATCAGGCGTATTTATGGGGGCTTCTTTCGCGGGCGGCCGGGCGCTAATGAAGGCCCACCTGCGGGGGCGGCGGCGCGCGCAATAACCGATGCCATATTTCGCGCCTTCCGGCAGCTCTCCCCCCCCAGCCCTCCCCCCCACCCGCCGGGATCTTCGGTTCTGGGCTCAACAGCCCTCGTGGCGCACTACCGGCTGCGATAGCCTAGTGACAACATCCGTGACTGCGCAGCGTCCCTGATCGGGGGGGTCCTAAGTTTGGAAGCCGGACGATGGCGAATTTTTGATACAAGCTAAGCAGTTTGTTTGAAATCAGCCACAGTCGGGGGGAGTATTCTGCAGTTGGCAACTCTGATGGGTGTTTTTGGTGGTTTGTCCGATCAATAATAGGTTTGACTGATTAATTAGCGATCCTGGGACTCATTCCTAATTAAATTAATTAGTAATTGCGAAGGTCATTTGTCTTGTAAGTGCAGTGCATGTGTTTTATCGCTGGAGGTGACTGGGATCGTCCTCCGCTGGCGAGATCCGGCACCCACCTAAGTTGACTTGCGAGGTCTCAGGATCATCTCCCGCCAGCGTGGCACCTCCCCAGACGAGGCGAACTCTTAATCTCCCGACATGTGTGGTGCATGTGAATGTAAGTGTGTGTGAGTTAAAGCGAGGATAGGAGAAGAAAGAGGAAGGAAAGGTCGCGTCCGATCCGCGACAGGTTTGTTACGGCATTTCTTTCGCATTCATCTGGGGTTGATCGGAGAAATCACGGAAAACTACCGATCATAGCAGCCGGCCGCTAGCATTCTTATTCAGACTGCCGCTAAACCCGACCTAACTATCTAGCTAGTGTGCGAAATGCCGCCACGGTCGGGACTCGAGTGCTAGGACCTCTCGGTCCGAGGCACTGCGGTGACATCAGTTGATGCCCTGGGCGACCTTTCCCGGTACCGATTAACGATAGGAGAATGCAGGGCAAATACTTGTCAAACGGGTCATGGACCGTATATGCTCTTTCGTTTGTCCTTGTCTCCTCCATTCCACCCTCACTATACCATACATGCTGGGAGGATATGTAGAGCTTCTCCGGGCTGGGGTAGCGCCCTGCTGGAGGGGGTACCTGGAGAGTAGAAGCCTCAATATGAAGTGTATGTCGGTGTCGGATCCTATGTTTTAGTGGAGATGAACACCGCCACAGCTAGGATTATAACAATCACTACACTTACGGAACTAGTTATCGTAGAAGTTGGCGAGCCCGGAAATTCTCAATGTTCACTCACTAACTCACTCAGTCCCTCTCTCCAACACCTTTCAATGCTTTGATGCGGAACTACTCTCATACTCAAGTAATATTAACTGCATAAGAACACAACTAAATACTAAATATCTTTATTAGGTGAGCATCATTGAACTAATGCCTGTGGTGTATAAAGTAACTCTTTAAGCTATGTGGGTTGGCGGACTGAACACGTTGAGTTCTCCTGTGAGAATTTACTTCAGATAGCAATGCATCCATTTTTACATTTCCAATACTTCATATCAAAATTCATTCCATAACTAAACAGTATAATTAGCCGTAGTGTTCAGTATGACGATTTAAAGAAAGAGCGTGGAAAAAATTTACATCATTTAATAAGCAAACTGGATGCTTTGACCTTTAGACTGAAACTCGCAGTGATGGTTGGTAGAATACGAGACGGAGGACTTAGGCGATGTTGTACAACACACATTAGCCAGACGGTCGTCATGTAACGTGGCCGCAGTTTATAGTTAATGTTGAAACACAAGTTTTGAGAAACAGTGAAGCGAGTTCAACATGTTATTTGGCAAACTTCTATGTCTTCACCTTTCAAGAAACAAATCTTTGGATTGTGACTTTGAATTCCAAATTCCCCTCTGCGGATATCATCATCAAATACTAATTATCAAATTACCGTTTAACACTTACATTAATGTATCAATAAAACAATGTTCCCTTTTTTCCCTCCAAAGCCAGGGTTTACAATATACTTAAGGTCTTGCCTGGTAGCGTTGTCTATATATATGCTGGCATTGGAGATTTTTGTGCCAATTTCCATTTCGTACGCAAGTTTCAATTGAAATTATATTAAATACTTTTTGTAAGATATAGTATTACTGAATCTAAGCGTTTTTAAAATAAAGCCTGTTCTGAAAGCAATAACTGGCGATTTATATTGTCGAAATATATGAATCTAAATTGCAATATAAATGGTATTTGCGAGTAATTGCAGGAAGAGTATAGCACATTATTATTTAAGATTGGGTAATATCAATAAATATGGTGTAACAGTTTACAACAATGAATGAGGTTTTGGTAGCAGTGAAGATATTATGTTCAATAAACTCAGTTTAACAACTGGGAATTACTCAATTGGGAACAATTCAACCGGAATTAAAAATGCAAGAACCTTCCACCAGCTGGCATCGTAGGTTCCTGCGTGTCTGCTTCAAGGCCTATATCATTTACTCCAAATAATCCATTGAGTGAGAAGATTACAGACACAATTCATTCGACACGCAGGTGAATTTATAAACAGCACCATCGAGGCTTACTTGTGGCAAAAGAGGGCCACCAAGAGAGTTAATCAAGCTGTATATTTTCAGAACTTGTGAACTAATCAACGTCAACTGAACGAGTTCCAATGAACACATGAACTATCGTCTTTCACATTTCTGCAATTTCCCTGGTCGTTAAACTCGCGGGTCTGTCTCCTCCGCCTACACAGCGGCCTCTTTCTCTACTTCAACGCCGTCCGCACTGAAGTCTATATTTCTTTCGAAGAAACGAAGTATTTCATATCGGTCATTACAAAGAAAGAGGAAATAAAAGCCCTTTTGAAAAATCGTTGGTTCCAACTTCGTTGCAAGATATCGTGCATATTCAGAAAGAGCGACACGCTGGTTTCACAGAAGGCAATAATTTTAATATTAGCGGCATGCCCCGCCCGCCCGCCCGAAGCGACAGACTCGCTGCCGCGTAACATTTGGTACATTACCCCGCGTCTTATTGTATTAAATTCGACTTAATCAAAATTCTGCCGGTCGTTCTTGTGCCGCGTTGTTGCGGCAGATGGGCGGAGATTTGCATGCGGCACGGCCGTCCCGGCTCCTGCCCCGCCCCTCCTTGGGGTTTCTTTCCTTCTGGGATCTTTGCTTGTCTTTGCTTGATGCGGCGGCACCACCGAGGAAGACGGAGAGCTTTGCTGTATGGGGAGGGCTGAAGAGCAATTAGAGGTTTGCAGAAGGAGCAAACTGCTGGAAAGTTCGAGGGGGTGATAAAAGGGATGTACCAGGTATGTGTTTAGGCTATCTGCGAATGAATTCGTGCATTCGTTCGAACTGGGGTTGAAAGTGTTTCTTAAACTTCTGAAATAGGGTGTGATTCCTTACGTCATTAAGGAAAGGCAGATAAACAGGTGGAAATATGAGAAGTTGGGCAACCCACATTATATGTAAAAAATACTATTTCTGGTAGTTTGTGAACAATATCTTCTACTCAGTTCTTTACGTACCAATCAGTGGATAAGATCTTTCATACCAAATAATTTGCTTACGCGAACAGAAGACTTCATTACATCTATGTGCGTCTCCTCAAACATTTCATGACTACTTGTAGACGCAAGATACCTAGTTAGAGAATGATCAGCAGCAAGAATTTCGGATCTTGATACGCTTAAACGTCTTTAAATGAAAACATATTATTTTATATTATTGAATATATGTAAAAAATAACACCAACATTTCTGTCAGCCAATAACTACTTCCATAGGGTAGTCATGGAAGTGTGAAAGAAATGATGCTGAGGATAATAAAAGACATTGACTTTGAGTCGTAAAAAACATTCTCCAGTACACATTTTCTTTAATAAAGTTGTTTTTGTTTGTTTCTTGTTTGCTATCAATATAAGAAATTGACCAATGGTTTCGCTAAAACATCAGTTCCCCGTCAAAAATGTTCTTTTAAGAGAAAATGTTACTGTTTTGCTACTTCGGAGCAGACAATATTAATATTTTGAGCTGCAACTGCGTTGAATGGTTGAAGAGAAGTGAGGTTGGTAGCGATAAGCGAGGCGCAGTGGCGGCACGATTATCCTGCTTGGAATCGAGCGAGTGGACCCCATTATTTTGTTGTCGGGCCCGCCTCATTGAAATTTATCGCTACCGACCTCACCTCTCTCTTCTGGTCTTCAACGCAGCACATTCGCGATACGTTCTTAAATATACCTATACTGGGCTCTAATTTTTACTTTTCAACACTGTCTGCATTACATGAAATGATCCTCCAGTCATGCTCCTTTCTCTTTTCTAGGTTAGATCTCAATAGTACATTTATTTGAGTATTTGTTCAATTTAACTTGATGTCAAAGCCTGCAAAGTGTTTCCAGAAATATTTTACTGGTTTCCTTGATTTTTTGGCGCCTCGACGACTGAGCTGCGCGTTTAACTAACTCGCCAGGAAAGGAAAAAGAGAGTTCTGGTGGCAAGAGCGTGAGAGCGGGCGGGATGAGGCGCCTGTCGTCGACGTGGGGCTGCTGAGCGACGAGGGAGAAGGCGAATGTGGAAAGAAGAGGTATGGGAGAAGCTTTGGATTAGGAGCACAGTAACGAAGCTCACAATCATGAAGGAATGAAGCGATGAAAGATCCATTGGGAGAGACTGTAAGTGTCAAGGGGTGTGAAGAGAAAGGGTAGGTTTGAAAGCTGGATCGGGTATGGGGATGGTGGCGGGGGAAAGACAGTGGCGAGGCAGTGTATGTGTGGCGTGATTGTGAAGGACAATCAATATCGAAGGGACGGTGTGAGCGGGAAAGTGACTTGCTTTAGGCCGGGGAGATTTGTTCGACGAAAGAGCTACAATGCGAAGGTTTTATAAAGGTTGTGGTGAGGGGACGAGTGGGAGGGTAGATGAGGGTCGGAGGGGCGGGAGTCGGAAGAAGGAGCACTCGCGGGACGGACTCGTAGCACTGTGCGTGAGGACGAAGAAGTGCTGGGCATTGGGGACGGTCGGGGACGGCGGGGATGGGCGACAAAAGAGCTACCAGCGGAGGTAGCGTCACGTGGGGGAGGGGAAGGAGAGAAGGGGGCGGGGCGGCTTCTGGCGTCGTAATCAGCTTAGGCGCGTGCGTCGGCGTCGCGACGGCGACGCGTCGTCCTCGCCGGCGCGGCGGCGCGTCCTCCATTGTCAGCGGGCGAAGCCGCCGCCCGGCGGATTGGTGCACTCGAGTAAATAGCGACAATGGGCCGCGTATCTTTAATTCCGCGGAATGCGGGCCCCCCCCAGTCCGCAGCAGCGATACGCAGCTTGTAATCCCCAGCCGCCCCCTCCCCTCCCTCCCCCCTACCCCCGCCGCCTTTCCTCCGCGGCGCTTCTTTCCTTCGGTCTCCTGTGCCGCCCGGCGCTGTTTAGCTGAGGATGTAAAGGCGCTCGAATTGCACGGGGCTGTGTCTCAGGCCCTGCGTAAGCTTCATCTATTGGCAGAAAAGGGAGCGGCGACGCGGAGAGCAAGAAAGAGCCGCGAAGGTCTGCGAAGGACGCCAAACGCGGAGAGACGTGTGTGAAGACGAGGCGAAAGGGAGGCGGAGTGCTATGGACGCAATAAATCCATTGAACCTGTGTTGGAGTAAGTCTGATGGATTATGGTCAATGGAACGTCTTCTCCAGCGGATTAGATCTGCTTCCTTTTCAGCGTCGCAAAATGGGTGCGGAATGAATCCGTAACAACTAACAACAAAATTGTTAGCAAATTTGTTTCATTAAATTTGCTCTGCTATTGTATCCCCATTACAAAAATTGTTTTCTTAAAAACTTTCATGGCAGGTATATTATTAAATAAACAATGTCGGTAATTTCTTTTAGCAGCGTTTTTATGGGATTTCTAAAAATGTTTATCGATCCACAGCAATCATTCTCCTCATTCGTGCATTAAAGTTTTTAAAAAAATAATGGCTATCAATCGCATGAAAATCTGGAGCATGAAGAAGGCAGAAAACATTGAATGTGTCATTGAATATTCTGTCACTTGCCAATGGAGAACATCAGTATTTGCATTGAAAATCATTACATTTGAGTCATCACTTTCGATACACAAGAAAAATTCAATTAATTCTTCGGGAAGAATATAATGAACATTTCCCGCAATATCTTTTCCGATGCAGATTCTGCCTCCACTCAAACCTTGCATTATATTGCCATTAAATTATTGCATCAGTCGGGCACTCAAATATGCACTGAGGTACGTTTCCGCGGTCCAGTGTAATAAGTCCCCGGACGGGAGCACAATTACAGTTGATATAATTGATATTAAATAAACATCGAGTAATTAACCCTCTGTCACCCCTTCACTGGCGATGTCATTACACAAAACGCTCACAATAAATCCTGTAATACATGAAACCCCCAACAAAAGTAAAATGCAAAACGTGACCATATCTTTACGACGGCTTTGATCTTTACAATTGCCTGCAATAAAATGTACATCGAGCCCGCAATTGGGGTTTGGTTTATTCAAGAATAAATAAACCACTGCTTGGTTTAGTTTAGCAATTCAAAGTTTTAATTAATGGAGCATGTTTCATTTAAACGCTGATATGTGGCTTACTGTGCGCGAAATTTATTTAAAATTCATTCTTCAGCAACGGAAAAATTAAAACAGTCTGTTTCGTTATTTTATGCTGCTGTTGACATTTTCATTTCAAACGAGCCAAGCGGACACAAAATGCGTCACTTTTCCGCAGGATGTAGTACATATGATGCTTGATTCCTGACACAAGACACGATATAAGTTTAAAGGGGCCAAAATTAATAAAAAAAGTTTCGTGCAAATATCTTCTACTCATTTGGCATTTTATTTTAATTTTTTTCTGGAGATATTACTCAAGCAATAAAAATTATCGGCTCGTAAACATAAAAAACGTAAACATTTCTAAATAAATATTCTCCACAAACAGTATTTTAAGAAAAAAATCTGTTTTAAGATCGCAAAACAGTAAAATATTATCCACAGCTTTTTGATTGTAGCATTATTATAAATATAAAAATTATAGACAAAATAATGCAGTAGTAATGAGCATGAAACGAAGTAGAAATAACATACACTCTAGTAGTGACTCTACAACAGTGTGGAAAATGGCTGAAAATTAATTCAAATCCCTCGATTTTTCCGTTCTTTGAAGTTCGAAAAAATATTCAAAGTCTGAAATTTTGTGCTTTTTTCGTCCTTCGAATAATTTCGTTGCCATAAATATTATTATTCATACTATCGACATTCGTATGTACAACTCGTCTGCTTTATTTGCGCCAACTTAAACTACGGGCTTTGGCCCGTACCTGTGTTATCGCAGTCGTTCCAGCGTCTTATATATTGCACAGAATAAGTCTTCTATAAGAGCGACAAACGCGAAATGATGACACCTAGAATTACATTGTGCAATTAGAATCGCAGGTAATACTACAAGGTAAAATTTTCTATCAAACTGAAACCCATGCCCATTTGTCACAGACTGTAAACCATAGGACATATTCGTGTTAAATGTGTACGTACCTTTGCACTTGGCGCAAAACTCATTTTCCCAAATTTGTGTCGGTCGTCTGCCTACTCACGATGCGATTCGATTTGTGCGGCAATTAATACGGGATTAGCGAATGGACTTAAACGAAACTCCGCATTCTATTAAATGTGCATTTTTATTACATTACGATTTCACTGGAATCTCAACGCAGAGTTATTAGCGAAAACTTCTGATTTTTTTTTTACAAATAAATTGTAGGTTTTGAAATGTTCACAAAACGTGTGTTTCATAGTGTAAGCGCTTTGTTATTTAACCTTTGCTTTAACACCTGCCGCGTACTAATGACCCGCATTAGTATTTTCACGGTTGATGGCAACGCATTTCGGGAAATTCTATGCTCCCTGCTGCCAGAATTACCCGGAACTAGATGAAAAGCTTTTGAAACCTTTTTGAGTTCTACCTTTTTTTGCTATTCGGAATTCAATATTTTAAATTATATTTCAATAACCGACGGCTGAAAATAATTATAAAGTAAAGCAGTATTTACATGTAGGACTCCATTTAAAGTAATAGTATTTGTTTTTCGTACGCATTTTCCTCTCTGGTACGTCTTGTATATTTATGAAAAAACAATCAAAAAGGTCTTAGAATCGAGTAACATTAAAAACAAAATTATTTTCTTTGCACTATTATTTCTCGGTGTAGGAATTTTAATTAATGGTATTATCTTGTCTGATAGATATGAATGTTCAAAATTCGTAGGGGATTCCGTATAATGATCGGCTGGGTTAATTATACTTCGAATCTGACTGAGTGTCCCAGAGTTCGGTCCAGGTGACTGATTCTCGTCACTAGCTTTATAGCTAGGTCAAATACAGCCGCTGACTGGACTAATATTCAAAATGCCGGCTGTTTCAATCAGTAGTTTTACGTGGTTTCTCTGATTTGTACCAGATGAATACCGGATCAATACCTTATCAAAAAAGGGGCCACTGACCACGCGCGATCTATCCTTCCACTTCCTTTTCCTATCCTTTCCCCGTACACACATACACACAATTACATGCCCTTGTTACTGGCACATGTTTCTGGAGACCACTCAGGAGGTTACAACTTGTTCTGGCTGGGGAGGGAAAAGACACATGCAGGGAGAAATTTCTCACAAGCCGACGTGCAGGTCGGCGTCGTATCTCACCTCTTTTCTGTAGCGGGAAAGGAACATCGCCAACTTCTGGAAAAAATATTTAGTATTCTAATGGGAGTAATGATCGTGGCAGTTGACATGTCCGAAAACAGCGGTAAACCAATCAATCAATTAATCGAGGAAAGGAAGTGGCAACTACGCTTCCTTACAAAATATTCAAGTAACCTGCGTCCGACCGTCACTCACCGTTAGATCCATTCCCTCACCCAATTGAGACACATGAGGTGTCATATGACCCGTCTCAGTGTTCAGGTAGGGAACTGATGATTTGTTTCCGGACCCATCCAGAAGATTCTATGATTTTTTCTCGATAACCATGTGGTTTTGCGTTTTCTAGGAAAAATAAAATGTTTTGAGCGAAATAGGCCCCCTACAGGGATGATCAATAGTTTGTATGATTTCTCCCAAGGAAGTAAATGGATTGGCATTTTTTCTAGGTACTAGATACTTTTGGTACTTAAAAAACAGAGAAAGGTGTTTTTTTTATGTTTCAAAGCACCTAAACAGTTACTCTGTTTCCCTGGCATTAGATAATTCATATTACTTCCTATTGGTTTTGCTTTTGTGTTCTCTGTTCATTTAGTACAGGAAAAATAAACTTCAACCACTTTACAGTTCGTACACACAATGAAAAGATCAATATGTAAACTGTTCTAGAAGGTGGTAAAGCATCAAGTTTCCTTTTTTCCGCGTGAAGGTCATTATGTTCGTGTACGACACGAAGTTTTCTCCGTTATGGCCCACGTGGTTCACAGGAGAGAAACTTAGGAAGTAACGAGAGGTCTCCTTGGGTTGTCCAACGCTCGGCAAAAGCGGCTATTCCTAAGCGAGGTGCACTGTGCGTACTTTTCCACTGTGGAATTCAGTGTAGGTTTAAAATGCTCACTTCGGTTTAATATATTATTTATTTTTGCTTTAGTGTGTTATTTACTCGTTGTTGGTACTAATTTGATTGATTTTGTCGCACCAAAAATTAAAAGTAACATTTTAAAGAACTAAAAATAGTTGCATCCTGTGAAAGTCCTGTCTGTCTCATTTGAACAAATACCTAGCCACGTATTTACAGCCACTTGCTGAAAGCAAATAGAATAAATGTAACAATCAGGTGTTGTGCATATTAAATGGAATGGTGTTAAATTATATAGTCGACAAATATTCACAAAATAATTAATGGTTTGATTACAGATTAAATAGAGCGATCTATCTGTGAGGTAGCGACATTTATTGGTACAGAAACAATCCAGCTCTTTCATTTTAATTTCATTTAATGCATTTTTGATGTGGGAGCATTAGGTCTACATTTTCGTTTCCCTTGGCGCTCATTTTTACTGCGCTATGTTTGGCAATGAAACCATAATTGTCTTGTGAAAGGAACGATCGGTTTTCACATTCTTCATTGTTTTAATATTGAAAAGCAGTAAAAAAGTAAAAGCGATTGCAAATGACATTTTTTTGAATATTAATACTTATTTTCGTAACTAGCAGTTCAAAAACAGTCTTTGGCATTCGAATGAAATGTTGACGGGAAATGTTAAGGCAACAATAAGTGCGGAGTCCTGCATTTTGAAATGAGTATGCTAAAAACACATTGCATGCGTTATTTTCTAGCATGAATGAGTGGAAAATTACAAGTATACGAACTTGAAAAAAAACTCAATTTGTGAGGCGGCAGCCATGTTGATTCATGTCGCCCCAGTGCCTTGAAAACTTTGCAGCCCTCAAACTACTTTTACGCCCACGAGGCCTTCGCGAGAAGGGAAACGCAACGGGACATTTTCCAAAGAATAAACAGTGAAGGCAAGTACTAGTTTCCGTGAGTGGCAATTTGTTGCACTCTCCTTTTGCTTGTAGAGGTAGGAGTGGAGCTGGGGCTGAGTTACTATGCAGAAAAATCAAATCTGGAGTTTGTTTACCGATGTAAAAAAGTTATCTATAATTCGGGAACAATAATATCTAGTTTCTACAAATATTGCTGATCTCGCCTTTTTTATTTTTTTTTGTTATTAATTTTATTTTTAACATTTCTTCATCTTTCAACCATTTATAGTTAATATGTTGGCAAGGAATTCTGGAGAAACTCAAGAAACCGTACGCAGGTGATCTCCCCCATACGTCACATACAGTTTATTACCGTTTTTGACTAAACCAATCAATCAACCAAATTATTTTTCAAGGTCTGTAAAAAGCCACCAAAGAAGAAGAAGAAGAATCGCGTGACTTTACCACTTGTGCCATATCTTGGATGTATCTTGAAAAACGTGTCTAAACTAAATTGTATTAGGTGGAAACTGGAAATGAGAAACGCACTTGTTTGTTTTGCATCGTGTTTTATTCAAGAAACTTGGATTCTTTGCACATTCAGTTTAATGATAATTTCATAACAAAGTAATTCTTCGTTCATTTATCAATTCACATTTTACAATTTTTTATAATGCCGCCTGAATCAGAGCTGAGGAAGCAGCACATCGCTCGCTTCAAATGCAAACAAAGAAGTAACAGTATGATCGTTTCTATTTAACGAGGATCAGTTCTGTAAAAACAGGACACACGTCCAAAACGGATACTGAACATTAAGAATCTCTAAATTTATAAATGCATTTATTCCTCAGAGAGAGTTTTGGAATCGCATGATCGGAAAAAGCTCTTGGATTGCCTGGGGAAACAAGTCTTTGCCCGGTCACACACGCTCTCTTTCGGGGGAAATCGATATTCACGGAAGTCTGTCGTCAGTGCTCAAACAAACATGCGAATGGCGCGGAGGAGAGATTCTACCAGTAAGGGAATGCTCAAGATTTTTGCCAACCAGATTCGTGAGGCGCATTCCTTGCAAAGTGCCGTGGGAGGGAGGGGCGACACCACGACCAAGGGTAACGCTTTTCGAAAGCATTACCTGTGGTTGGCTCACAGGTCACGCAGGGTGCATTTGTTTCTGCAGAGTTTACTCTTAGAGTTTTGCACTAAGTATAGTGCCATGCAACCAATATTTTTGCCATGATAAATATTTCTACCGAGAAAGACTGATCCAATTTTCTTCAGATTGATGATCAATTCAGCGACGTCAATTAGTTAATACAAATTCATGAAAAGGATACCAACAACGAGATGAGATTCTTTGAGCCATCTTTTTGAGAGGACACTTTATGTAAGCCGCAACAACACCGAGGTCATCTATTAGCAACTGTCTCGTATAGAGTAGATATGTCTATTTTGCAATTGGGTCTATATCCGATAATTCTTACGAATCAAAATGGCTTCTTTAGTCTACCAAACATGCGAATGATGCGCAAGTACTATTGTTTCAAATATGTACATACATTCGATCTTAGAATAACAGGTTTTCGGTTAAATTTTGTATTACTAAACGAACTTTTACCCTTCCTTACGGGCCAAATTTAAAAATGCTTTTTGTCAAAACTACAATACGTAAAACAAACTACATTTTTGTTAAGATTTGAATACAAATAATACAGAATTTCTCATTAAATCCAGAAATGGTTTTAAAGTCAATACGTTTAAAACTCTACTTATGCATGTAATGTCAGAATGTCAAGTTCTCATTGGAGGGAACCATATTGTGAAATGATAATATTATCTATCTGCGATGAATATTTCTAATTTGTTCTAACTCTTGATACGCAGTTACGCTTTTTACAGTTTAATTGGAACTTTTATCATATTGAAGTAAGTACGATATTTTGAAAGATGATTGCTTTATCATAGTGCTAACATTTATTTTACTTGTGAAAATAAATGCATTTATTTCTATTACACAACTTCCTTGGTTGCCTTGAGCCTTCTTGTGTGGAGACCATCTACGTGTATTTTTAAATGAAACGCAGGCAGAAACTGACAAAAACACTATGCAATCTTGTGCCATGCCAACTCGGGGAAAATTAAAAAACGCAATTAAACATTTTCAATTTAGACTGAAAAATGCAAACATTTGTTTGCATTATTCCGTCTGTTCCCATACTGCGCGTATGGACTGAATTCTCAAACTCAATGCATCACTTCTTAGGAAGCAGCTGCCTTCAAGTGACAGCAAGGCTTCAAGAATGAGTCCGTCTGCCTTTAAATATTTGCTATTCACGTGCTGCGTTATGGATCAGCAACTTTTCTATATTTTTGGTGTTTACAAAACTGTTGTACTATATAAATATAATACAATCCAACTGCGGTATTCGTGAATACAGCTTTTGTTTAAAAATTTAATTTATTGTAGTTTTATAAGGGAGTATTTGCTACAGCAGACTACTAGTTATTTTTTCGTAATCATCTACCTTATTTGTAATGAAGAATTGACTGTAAATCTCTCGTTGTTCTCTTGAAATAAAGCGAGAAACATTTTGGCGAGTTGAAACGTATGTTTATAGGAGACGGATATATATTCAGTTTATTGCCCATACCCATTTATTTTCAATCATTAAAAGCTTTTATTAGTGTACTCGTGATTATGTAATCAAAAATATTTTAAAAGTAAGATTGTGCCGATTTAACAATAATTATTGCATTTTTAATTTTCTTTAGGATTGTCAATAATAGATTTAAAAAGTCCAAATGCAAATTAAACACCTTGGATTTACGATTCATAAGAGACTATCTCCATTCCATTTCAGATATGTAGTTTTACATTCCATTGCAACGCCTATTTCGTTATCTATTTATTTTGATTTCTTTCTCTAATACTCCAGTACAGAAATTCTATTCGGCAATATTACAGTACAGAATGTAATTTAAAATGGTTAAGAGAATCTTGCAAATATCATATTGTATGTTTTTAATTCATTCACAGTTATAAACAACCGTACATGTTAAAAGAATAGTCTTCTGGTGTATGTGTATGTGGGACGTGGCAGCGCTCTGTGCATCCCGGCGCTTTTGCACACGAGCAAAGCGGTGCTGCGACACAGGCGGGTCGGCGATAATACAAGCTGCCCGCATGCAGCGCTGGAGGGCTGACTCAGTCAGCACTCCTACGCCCGTCTCCAATTTCTTACTGTCTGCCGCCCACCACGCACAGCTCACTACCCTCCGCCTAATGTCCTCCACCCACTGTTTCAGCTTCCACCACACACCGCTTACCGCTTACCGCTCACCAGCCTCCGATTATAGGCCATCGCCTACCGCTCACTGTCCATTGTTCATCGCACACAGCCTACCGCACACCGCCCCCCCACACCATCCACCGCACAGCGCTCTCGGCTCTCCACTCTCCGTTTTCCAATTTCCGCTGACTTCTCTCCTTTCACCACTAACCGCTCACTGCTCACTGCACCCTGTCTACCGCCCACCGCCCACTGCCCACTGCCCACTGCCCACTGCCCTCCGCCCACCGTCCCCTGCCCACCGCCCACAACACACAGCCCACCACACACCGCCCCTCACACACACCACGCACCCCACACCGGACAGCGCATCCGCTCTTCTTTTTCCGAGCTTCGTTTTCCACCCTCCGCTCACCGCTCTCCATTCTCTTCTTACCGCTCACTCCACCCGCCCCACTGCCCATTGCACCCGCACACCTCACAACGCTTTCCGCTCCCAACGACCCACTCTGCATTCTCTGCTCTCCGTTTCCCAATTTCCGCTCTCCATTCGCCGGTTACCGCTCTCTGCTCACAGTCCACAGCCCAATGCCTATCACACTCCGCTCACCGCATACTGCCCACAACCCACCGCCCACAACCACCTGCACACTGCCCCCCACATCACGCACCGCCTCATACCTCACACCGAAAAGCGATCTCCTCTCCGTTCTCCACTCTCCTCTCTCCATTCTTCGCTGACCGCTCTCCACTCACCACTTTCCGCTCACACTCTTCCCACTGCCTACTGCCCGCCGTTTACTGTGCACCGCCGTCTGTCCAACTCCCACCTCCACTTTCCATTGCTCGCCCAGAGCTTTCCGGTCACTACTCGCCGCCTACTCCTTTCCACCCTCTGCTCATCACACCCCACCCCTTTCCTTTTGCCCACCGCCCACGTATCCACCCGCCGCTCTATTTAAGTTCTACCACCCACACGTTCTTATATTTCAGACAATGAATTGGGAAGGCTGTGCCGTATTTGTGTTCAATGATATCATACGACTGTGTAGGTAACAGTAGTTTTTTTTTATGTTCTAATTGCTTAAAAACATCAAACTTGGCAAAATAGGGAAATAAATTGTTATCGTTTTATTATGCACATTCGAGACCTTATCAAGAATGCCAGTCAACGAATTGATTAATTTCATTCCGTGTGAAACAGTGTCTACTTCAAGTAGTAATTGATGTTTTCATTTTCTCTGTCACTCATATCCATCCGCTCATTCTTCTGTCATCTCATATCCATTGCGATGTGAGCCCAGCTTGCGGGTGTATGGCGGCGAGCGTAGGTGCAGGAGACCTCGTGCCCTCACACACGCGACCAGCTTTGTTGCTGCCGGCGCGGCCGCCGCTCGGGCGACGGTTCAAAGAAAAATTACTCCCGGCAGTCGGAAATTGCTCCGTTCTGTCGAGGAACCAAGAACAGCCTAATACGATAAGGAACTAATTGCTTTACATTCATTGCGCGAGTCGATGGAGGCGATATGAAAAATTTCCTTTCCCAATCCACTTACCCGCGTATGCGGCGTGGGGTTGGAGAAACGCTGCACACAGCGTCGCGCACGGGGTGAAAAACGGGCAGCGAAGCAAGATTTCGCAAGATACCACGGGCGACAACACGCGCGTATAAGTGCATATCAAAATCCGTATTGTTTGCCTTCCTGCGCGAGGAGAATGATGAAATTTTCTCACGCCTCGACTCATCTGGCGGACGCGAAAACCAGCCGATGCTTATCACCTCGCGATCACGCAAGCGCCGGCAACACGCAACTCCCTGCTTCGGCGAACGCTCCAACTGAAACCTCGGAACCTCGGGAAAGTAATCACGCCAAGCACACTTCAAAGGACATTATATTCGCCCGGCCGCTTGGGGAATAAAGTAATGATTTATAAGGTTATAGGAAAACACGCGTAGATGTAAAGAATGTAATAGCACTTGTTTTACAAATTCCTAAAAATCCGCGTTTAATAGAAAGTTTCTGTAGAAATTGCTGAGGAAAATGAATGATTCATGGTATGTCAAGTGATACATTTTGAAATTTATAATCATTCGAATATCTTTCTCTGTATAAATAGTGGATTACTTAATAGAATCGTGTATTTAATCACGTAAATCGTAGCGATGTACATTTGAATGTGTTGTTTCTATATTACATTTTTTCTACATATGTGCATATAGTAAATGTATTACTACCTAAAAAGTGAACTGATTTAAACGATGAACTTATGTAATTCAGTACGAATTGTGCATTCTTGATTCTAATGCTATAAATATTTACTCGGTACACAAGTAAATATTTTAATTTCAATGCTAAAGAAGTGACTATGGCCAAACTTCTTCTACTTCATTAAACTCTAGCATATTTGCATAACGCAACCAATTTGTCAAACGGAATTGCATGTTTTATGAAGAAAAATTTAATCCCCAGAGAATCATTGTCGTCGAACATGCGCTATACCTCTACAAGAACGTTACTGGAAACGCAATATGGACCAGTCCTGTTGTGAACATACTATTACTCCCCTCAATTAGTAATTTTTTTCTTACTGTTTTCAACTACATATATTACTTCTTCGCAGTTTTATAGTTCCCATAAGGTAAAAAACTACTTTGGTGGATGCGGATTAAAAATTATTCAAATAAATTATTTTGTATATACTGCGTAATTAGATCAAGGCTAAAACGTTCTACTGTTGGGAAACATAGTCTATACAATATATTTCCAAAATATTCCGTGTCTGATAGAACGTACAATGTTAGATCATAGAAATGACGTAGTATCTACGCAAATTACGCAGTTTTCCGTCGCTCCATTGTCTTCCAGATGCTATTCAAAACTTCGGCCAACATTGATCAGAGTGCAATTTGTGTCGCAGGGATCCTCCTGGCGGGAGCAACTTCTTCTTTTGCTGTATATTTCAGGCAGTGCCTTCGCTCACGTGCCGGGTGGCTGGGCGCGGGGCATAAAATATTGCGCGGAAGCATCAAATTTATTCATAACGGGCGCCGCGCCGCGCCGCGCCGCGTAGCGGAACAAGCGTAAGTAGTAAGTGCTCCACTTCTAAGTAATCCCGCACGTAAATTATTCCCCCGGGAAGAACGCGACGGCGATGGCGGGGGCGGGAACCGAGCGGGGGATGGAAGGCGCGGTTGGGGCCGGCGGCGGAGGCGGGAGTGGAGGAGGACGCCTCATCGGAGGCCCAAGGGGAGGGGGCAGGCGGGAGAGAGGACGGGGAAGGGGGTCAGGGACGGGGCGGCGAGCAGATCTGAGGACGCGGGCGGAGGCAGGGTCGGAGACAGGCGGTGGTGTCGGAGGCAGGGGAATGGGCCTGCGAGGACGGGGTGACGGCGCCGGCGGTGAAGATGGCGGGGCGATAGAGACGTGTTCATGGCTTGTGCGGCTGGCAGAGATAAGGGTGGCGCCGGGCCGGGTCGGGCCGGGCCGGGTGCGCCAGATGGCAGCAGCCGCAGCCGAGATGGCATCGCGAGCTGCACCTGGCGCGGGGTCGTTGACGAGTGGTCGTGACCATCAGAGTTGAGGCGTCATTGGCGGCGATCGGGACGGCGGTGATGGCGCCGGGAGCGATAGCGATAGGTGATGGTGGTGGCGGTGGTGGCGGTAGCGGTGGCGGTAGCGGTGGCGGTAGCGGTGGCGGTGGCGGTGGCGGTGGCGGCGGCGGCGGTGGCGTTAGCGATAGCTATGGCGGCGGTCGTAGGGGTGACGGCGGTGATGGTGCTCGCGAAGGCGAAGGCCAGGGCGGCGACGGTGGCGGCGGGGGCGGAAGCGGTGGCCACAGTAGCGGCAGCGGTGGCGGGCCGTTACGGTGGCGACGGCGGGAGCGGGATCGGTGGCGAGGCGGTGAAGGTGCCCGCGAAGGAGGGGGCGGCGAAGAAGGGCGAGCAGGGCGAGCAACAAGGAAGGAAATATCGATGGGTATTTATCGTTCCCTGATGGGGAGCATAAATCGGGACGACGTCTCGTTGCCACACGGCGCTCTTCTGCTTCACCCCCCTCCCGACCCCCGTCACTATGAGCCATTTGCCCGAGACGCAGCCCCTCCGCGCACCGCAACGCACTGCGCGCCTCCGCCCCCGCCCCCGCCCCCGCCCTCTCACCTCACAGCCGAATCTATGTGCACATCACGAAACGTAATTACCTATATTACATGCACAGACATGCGCAAATGCATTTTATCTCTACATTCAAAACACTAAGTGTTTTCGTTTAGATGGAAATTTGAGCATTTTACTAAACCAAATTTCATGGTTTGTGTTTAAAATGAAAGGTATGGACCCAGAAATGGACCCAGAAATGCTCCTGTTTGCTCCACAGGTTTTATAGATTAAACACTCAATTCAAATAAAATCATAAAATTTATAGAATGAAGGCATATCTTCCGTGATTTGTTCATTACTCCATTTTCATGACACACTACAATATAATACAATGTTAATCTTTAACGCCGAGATTGTAGTTTGTGAAACGAAGATAGTGAGTGCCTTATATTCGGAGGTCGGGTATACATAATTGCAAAGGTTAGTGAGTGAATATAAATAAATATCCACCTATCGTCTGTCACGTCTCTGCCTACAAACCTTTACCACTGATTATAATTATAAGATGTGTATTAGGTTTTTAATTTAAGGTGAAGAGCAGGATTTAGTCTACTACAACACGCATGTACAAATCTTTGTAAATATACATTTTGTTTACATTTTCGAAAACATGTTACACATGAGAATAATATCTATATGCTTAAAAAGAGTAGTGATTGAAGTGTTCTAGAATTAGTAAACATTGGGTTTGAGAAAATTTTTTATGATTGGTAGTAAACAATTGTGAATAACATTTTAATAATAGTGTGACATCATGGATACTCACAGCGAACACAGACACGAGGTTTCATATTAACATATATTTATTGTCAAAGAACAACACAACAAATATTTACAATGAATTTACACTTTACATCCTAGCTCTGATAGATCTGCTATCCCCAGATCACGGGCGCGATCCCAACCAGATTGATGATCGATTTCAATTGTGGCACTCGCCACTCCTACATCTGAAGCGCGCACAAAGCCAAGCTTCCGTTGACCGGATGTCACACTAGGACACAAAGTCCGTACCGGCGTACCAACTGATGGTTTGCCTTGATCGCAGGAGCGATCTTTCCCGATTGAGAATAGTTGCGAGTCGTGGCTCTCAACCACTCCTCACCTCGGAGCATGCACACACCATCGCTCCCACGTGACTGCACTCACACAAGTATACAAAGTCCCCACCAGCGCGTCAACACGTGACTTGCCTCGCGAGCCCTTCTCGCTGCTGCACCGCCGTGGCTCAAAGTTGGTGCATCTGCACGAGGTTCTCCCACTGTCTTCAGAACCCCCCTCCCCCACGTCGTTCTCTCAACTTTGTGCAGTTTTGTGAACGCACTAAAAGTGCAATGCGCGTTCACGCCACCGCGGTGTGACCATTCCTACCCTTACGGGCATCTATGGCCTATCCTGTAACATAAAAAAGAGAAACAAAGGTCAGAAACGACTTTAGCCTACCGGCGCGCGCATTGCGTGTGTTTTAATACTGCGTTATTTATGTTTCAGTCCCACTTCTGTTTCAGATTGCTCTTACTCCAGAAAGTGTTTCGGTCGCTTATACTTCGCCCTTTGATCGGGTTCGTACAAGGCGACCGCGGAAATCAAATCATTCCCCTCCCCCACTGGCTCCATGCTCGCCCTTATATACCCGTGGGTCACGTGACATACTACGTCACGGCGTCTCCGCAGCACACTTCTGCTTGCCCTGAGGTTTGGATCTCCGTTCCCTAAGACCGGAGTACCCCAAAGCGTCGTGTCTCCCTTTGCCACGTGCTTGCTTTTAGGAAAAACCCTTCTCTCCCTCCTGTGGCGAGGCGGTTTCCTGTTGCTAATCCCTTACTGCCCGTTCCCAAATAGTTGCCACGAGGCTCGCTTGCTAGTACGTCACAATAGTAATATTTATTTAAATATATTTCTGTCATAAAATCACAAATACTGTATATCTTCATATTCCTAATGAAAGCATTTGAAATTAATCTAGGTCAATAATTCTCGCCTCTATCAGGTTTGGGCACGTTTTCTTGGACCACAAGTAACAAAGGCTAGCGTACCAGTGCGCGAGCTCTCGCATGCTAAACCCAACTATAATTTTTCTAAAGTTATCCTGAAACTGAAACCTGGGAACATGTGGTCCGTTTCCATCGTATTTCCCTCAACAATTAGGTACACAGCACTTCTAGACCACGGCAAAACGTTAAATAAATTGTTTCACGACACGCATAAGCAACAATCTTCAGCGAAATCGAGCAACAATTAATAGTACTTCTGGTTGGTGGTGCGAGAGCGAATCTTAAATTAATAATTATGCAAATAAAACTCGTCAGTCTGCAAATTACGGTTACAAATTAGGATTACAGACGCTCAGCCTGCAAATTAGGCAGAAAGCGTAAATAGAATAAGATGGAGGATTTTAAGTCTTCTAAACGTGAAGAGGCCACAAGCTCCAAGGGCTGAAATAAATGTCACGGAGGAATATATTTAGTATTCCTCTTTGTATAGGTGATATTGGTAGTATCGATAAGCACTGAACCGGCAAAAATTTGATATAATGTCCAATAATATGTCAACATATATATATATTATGGTGTGAGGAACGTTTCATTGAAGACTTTGGCCTAAAAATTTTACTTTTTAACGCCCTAGAACGCTTTGTTTACGTAGGAGTTATTTGAAGATATAGCTGACCGACCGTTGCAGGTTGCATTTGAAATGAATATTTAAATGCGTGTTTTACACAAATAATTCGTATTTTTAAAGTAAAAGTGCAATTCTTCAGGTCTACGTAAAATTCTTTTTCGTTAGAGACCTAATTTATAAAGATCGATGTCGTGTCAGAGCCGCAAAAGGAATGTATACTAATGAAATAATATAGGTGGCGATTACTAATATATGTATTAAAAATTTCTAGATTGTCGTACTGCAAATGAAGTGAAATCGATAACTGTAGTCGTTTTATTTCAAATGTCTATCTGCAATTCTTCTCTCATGAATATCTATCTGACAAACCTACAATCAAACATTGCATGGTCTTAGGAACATTTCGATTTTCACCGCATTCCCACTAAGAGAAACTTAGGTTAGGTCTTTCTAATCTTTAATTATAATGTTTAAAGTGAATATAATTTACTAGATCAGTATTCACTTAGATAATAGATATGGAGTCATGATTCTCACACATTGTGATTTAATATTTTGCTCTCTTTGTATTCAGTAAAGGAAACAGCATGGAAAATCAGATAGAGTGAAAACGGCAGTTATATTCTATGAATAAATATTTTAATTATTGTTTCATGTTGTTAAGAGAATATTAGCGTCATCCTCTATCGTGCATATTAATCAATATGCTCGTTAGCTTCTATCAATGTCGCATTTCCTACACAATGGGCAGAGTTGGAATAACGAGATGGCCAGAGTATTCTGAACCAATTGAAATTCGGCAGAAAGTTTAGTCGAAATATGTGCTTGTGCCTGTTTTTCAGCTAAATTGACAGATTCATACATGCATTACAATTCAGTGGCTTGAATTGTTCGTAATATTTTTAACAACTAGTTATTGGTATTCAACTAGAGTGTGTTGGATATTTTTAAAATAGTATTAGTAGTTGAATTTGGATGAGATATTCGTAGCTTTCTAGCCGCTATGATTCTTCAGTGAATGGTGTATTAAATCAATCTCTAAATTATTAATCACATTAAAGATTAAATGTCTACTAGTTAAATCCCTGCGATTGCATCGCAAAAAAGAAAGTACTGTAGAAACCTAGTTCAACTAAACAGTACTGCTCATGCACTATATACGAAAACTAAAACTCCTCAAAAATATCATTTTCTTCTTACATTCCAAACCTCATGAAACGCAGGAAGTTAACAAATTCTGGAATAATAGAATCATTCTCTGTGAACACAGATATATATTTATGAAAATGTAATTGAAACTTATATTTACTTATCTCTGTACTTGTATGTGGTGGTAAACTATTGCGAGGTATCCTGCTACCAATCTAAATTTAAAAACGTTACGTATTTCTTCTAATTACAATCAGTGAAAAGTTTTTTATGAAGGTATGCACGGATCAAAAGGTTTGCTGGATATTGTAGGACTTATTTACTACAACGCTCAGAAACCTTTTCATGTAAAAATTGTTATTCTGTGAAATTAACACACTAACTTTCTCGACTTTGTCAACTACAACCTCATTATGAAAGAACATTATTAAAAGTCACTGTTAACTATAAAACTTGTTAATAAGAGCATAATTATACACCTGGGGCACACTACATTTCTATTGAATCAAAAATCACAAATCTTGGTTAAGGAAGTAAGCTCAAATTTTTTGTTTAAACGAAAATGCTTAGATTTTGAAATATATCGTATATTTTTTTGAACTTCAAAGTACAATATATTTAAAACAAAAAATTAGTGTACATGTAATTTAATGATTTGCAAATTCGTTTTATTTTTATTTCCAAATGGGCGGTGACTGTAGTTCCCCATGAATTCGGCCAGTGCCACTTATCCCGCGCCCGCCGCGAAGGTCGTCCGTTGGCTGCGAACGCGCAAAGGACGCTGTCGGGCGGCGCGGAGCCCCAGCGGACGTGATCGGTCGTCCGTCACCTGCCGCCCGTCGAATCGCAATCCTGCCGCCCGTCGAATCGGGCGTCAGGTGCGCCGCGAACAGATCCGGGCGTTGCGGGGGACGCTCCGCGGGAAGCCTCGATAGTCGGAGTCCCAGTGATTGATGGGTTATTTCGTGTTTCTGGACGCGTATCGACTGCTACGGTCAGTAAGTGTGGTGCATGTTTTACCGTGGGAGGCGGCGGGGTTCTTGCCACGCTCGACCGTGAGATCCAGCACCGACCTACACGTCGGCTTACCACATCCAAGTGTCTCCCTCCACCCACCCCCCCTCCGACCCAGCCGAGACAAGACGTCTAGGCTGTCCGGGTGACGCCGCGTCGTTGGCAGATAGGCCGACGTTATGCCTGTCATGTCGCACGCTTCTTCCATGTCTTCTGGCATGTCTAGGCCGGACAGCCTAGAAGTCATGAACGCGAGCCGCGGAAGCCTACGTGTACAGCCGAGACAAGCTCAAAGTTCCGACCGGTCTCCCGAAGTGTGTGGTTGAATAGTGCAAATAAGTGTAAGTGTGTGTAAGTAAGATAGTACAAAGAAGGGCGTAGTACAAAGAAGAGGATGGGAGTATCGCGCGCGGTTTGCGGTACTGTTCGAGTAGTCGCGTGCTACTGACTGGAGAAACCACGGGAAACTACCGATTAGAGCGAGCAGCCGCTAGAATTCTCCTCCAGACAGCAGCTGAATTCGATCTATCTCGCTAATGGTCAAAAACCTGACCGACGTCGGGATTCGAACCCTAAGACCTTTCGGACAGAGGCAATCCAGTAACATTAGTTGATTCCCTGAGTCATTTCAGCCGGTCCTCCTGTCGCACAGTGCTTTGCCTATCGTGACTTACGGTGAAACAATTTAATTTTTTCATTTCCACGCATATATGTTTGTGAATGGGAGCTCTGAAATGTGAATAAGTATTTCGAGTTTTATTACAAAATCATCTCGTAATTTAGTTAAAACCTTGCTAAGCTCGTTCATCAAATTCCTTCACGCGCATACAGCTCCTCCCCTATAGACGATTAATCTCTTCTTCAAACATATCTACCCCTATGTCAATTATCACCAAATCCTCTTGCACCATCCCCATACCTCCATCAACAGTCAGTATCATATTACTCGCGCAACTTTTCTTGAACGATGACCTTGCTTCCCCCTCTTTGGCACAATAAACAGATGAAGGCAAAAGCTCGCAGCGAGCACTAATGACAACATTCCAAACACATCTTCACTGGCGCGAAGTAGAAACAATTTTCTTTTGAAGACGAGAACTTCTATCCGTTATTTTCTCCAAAAAAGTAAAGAAATGACCAAAGCAGGTAAAGATCTATTACAGGAGATACCTCGAAAGTTAGAACGCAAATACTTGAGAATGTTGCGAAGGCATGACTGATTCTCCAGAGATTGGCATTGTTATATAGAATCTAGTGGCCAATTTCGTAACTAATACCCCTACTTTACCCGCATTTCTTCAATCCATCGTTCTAGAAAAGTTACCGAGTAATACTGACTCTCACCCTCAGTATCTTCTCAACCTCTGCCATCACCGCCACCACCTCAAATATCTCCCCCACCTCCAGTATCACTTCCGCCGCCCCCATCATCACGCAAATCTGTGGTGTTCCACGCTCCCTTTTAGCATCTTTCTCGCTAACAAGTTACTTCCATACACATCCCCTCTTTTTCCCTCCCGAACCCCCCATTAACTTGGGAATTAATTGTAAATTTAAGTTCCGTCCCTCCTCCCCTCCCTGCTTTGTGTATTGCGGCCCACCGCGGCCGCGTCATAAATTTATGTCGCCCCCCTCCCGCTCCTCCATTTGCGTAATGAGAAACCGTTCGTGCCCCGCCCCCGGCGCGGCGCGAGGGCAGTTTCGCGGGCGCGCCGCTGACTAATATATGGCGCTGCGGGCGCCGCCTGTTGATATCGGTGGCGGCGTTAAGTCGCGTGGGTGGGAGAGAGCACCTGGCGAGAGCTCTTAGCCGCGCGAGGGCAGGGCGCGCCCTCTGCCGCCGTAAGCTCACCGCCCGTCCGCCCGCCTCGCCTCCAGATGGCGCGCGCGGCGGGAGAGAAGACGCCGCATTTGCTAATGATTATCTCGAGCGCTGGCCGCTCCCGGCGCGTTGCTTTACGCGTAAGCAGAGGGCTGAACGCGATGCAGAAGTGCGAGGTGCTTCCTTCTTGGGTGAACTGTCTGATAAGAGGGCGGTGATTCGTTCACCTGAGCCTTATGGTCATATATGGAATTGACGTAGAATTTGGTGGGTGGGTGATTACAAATATGTTATGGGGTATGTGGGTGATTACATGTTATGAATAGTGATGGAGAGGTGGCGAAATCAGAGGCAGATGAAACAAAAAGGAAAAACTGGAGAAAAAATGCCGCGATTCATTTTCTTCCACAACGTATTCAACATGCAACGAACGGGGTCTCAAAAATCTATTTCCAGCGGTGGAAGGCCATAGGTCTGACTGCTACACCACGAGTTCGCTAACAATTGAGTTTGGTTCCTTATGTTTTATTCATATGATACTCTTTAATGACCGGTACCATTGCTTTATTTCTCGACATCTTCAAATTTCTTCAAGCGTTTGCCGTTACGGTATTTCATTTCCTGATAGGAAATTAATTCTACTGCGTCTTTCGGTTGTTTTGTTCATTTTTAATCCACCATTCAAGATGAATTTGGCTCCTTCGGCATTTCGTCCTTACTGAAAAGTTGAGACGCACACACCAGATAGGCCTTGCAATATTTGCCATTGACAAGTTCTAAATGTTTACGAAAATTAAATTGTGTAAACAGAATCACCATTTGTGAACAATAGAACGAACCATCAGCGTTGCCACCACTTGTCATTATCGATGAAGATATATTAAAATGATTTCGAGAGAGAATAAAGTACAAATGCGATCATTTATTTTTATATTTACATATATTTCCATATTGTTATTTTATTATATAAATCATTAAAAAGTTATTGAACTGATATGAAATGGGAAAACTACATCATTGAAACATTATACGAAAAATGAATTGCACCTTGGCTTGTTAAGTCACTGTTGAAACACTAAACTGTTTGTCAATGTTTTAACCACAATTTTAAATACATTGGTAATTGCTGTCATGTGTTCTATGGAGAGTGCAAAGTATGGAAAATCTGAATACATGAAAGAAGCGAACCTAATCTATCGAGTGTTACATTTTTATAACGTAGTTTTTCTCCATACTTGATTTCTTGAAGAAATTTGCATTAGCAACTAATGTAATAAATTCGCGTTAACAACTAATAGAGTTTACTACTCGCCAAAATGACCATCTTTTCATCTCTGAAGAAAGGGGATGGCCCAAACCGGTGACGAGGGGATGGCCCAAACGGTGGTGAACGAGCCTACAGCGCGGGGTCGCCCGGAAGGCCATGAGCAATCCGAGGTGTTTGAACATTACCAACGCAATCGGAAGGGAGCGGCGAGAGCCGAAAGAGCTTGTTGGCACTTCCACCGCCTCAAATGAGCGTGCGGGCCCCTTGGGGCGCTTGCCCCGGCCTATCGCCGCAACAAGAGCCTTCCGCTACATAAATAAGCGATCACACCTTATCTCCCGGGCGAGGGTAGTGCCGATCCCCCCCTCCGTTTTTCCACGCTCAACCAGCCACCCACCCACCCATCCTCTCGCCCCGCCCCACCCGCCCCGCCCGATCCCACCCCGCCCCGCCACGCCCCGCCACGCCCAGCCCCGCCCCACCTGCCCCGCCCGATCCCACCCCGCCCCGCCCCGCCTCGTCCTTCTATCGCGCGTCACCTCAGCTGGTACCCTCCCGCCCTGCTGCTACCATCCGGTCCGCCTCACCGACCCGCCACATCCAGACAAAATTTTATCCGGTACGTCCGCCAGCTCACCCTCCCCGTCCACCCATCTCACACTATTTGACTCGTATCTAATCCCCCGTCTCGTCCACCCACCTCGTTCACTCGCCTCGTCCACCCGCCTCGTCCACCCCCTCGACCACCCGCCTCGACCACCCACTTCGTCCACCCGCCTCGTCCACCCGCCTCGTCCACCCGCCTCGTCCACCCGCCTCGTCCACCCGCCTCGTCCACCCGCCTCGTCCACCCGCCTCGTCCACCTGCCTCGTCCACCCGCCTCGTCCACCCGCCTCGTCCACCCGCCTCGTCCATCCGCCTCGTCCACCCGCCTCGTCCACCCGCCTCGTCCACCCGCCTCGTCCACCCGCCTCGTCCACCCGCCTCGTCCACCCGCCTCGTCCACCCGCCTCGTCCACCCGCCTCGTCCACCCGCCTCGTCCACCCGCCTCGTCCACCCGCCTCGTCCACCCGCGTCGTCCACCCGCCTCGTCCACCCGCCTCGTCCACCCGCGTCGTCCACCCGCGTCGTCCACCCGCCTCGTCCACCCGCCTCGTCCACCCGCCTCGTCCACCCGCGTCGTCCACCCGCCTCGTCCACCCGCCTCGTCCACCCGCCTCGTCCACCCGCGTCGTCCACCCGCCTCGTCCACCCGCGTCGTCCACCCGCCTCGTCCACCCGCCTCGTTCACCCGCCTCGTCCACCCGCCTCGTCCACCCGCCTCGTCCACCCGCCTCGTCCACCCGCCTCGTCCACCCGCCTCGTCCACCCGCCTCGTCCACCCGCCTCGTCCACCCGCCTCGTCCACCCGCCTCGTCCACCCGCCTCGTCCACCCGCCTCGTCCACCCGCCTCGTCCACCCGCCTCGTCCACCCGCCTCGTCCACCCGCCTCGTCCACCCGCCTCGTCCACCCGCCTCGTCCACCCGCGTCGTCCACCCGCCTCGTCCACCCGCCTCGTCCACCCTCCCCTCACTGACCACCCATCCCTCTTCCAAACTCCCTGCTTACCATGTCCTTTCATTTCTCCTCCTCTCTGGCTGTCCCTCCTCTTCAGACCAGTCCGCCTCAACCCGTGCGCCTCTCACCGACGTCCATCCCACTTTGCCTTAACCCACTCCACCTCAACCTAACAGGCTCCCTTCCTCCCCGCCCAACTCCCACCACGGCGCATACCGGCCCAGCGTCCCCACTTTCCATTCGACCACCGCCTACCCCCGCTGCACCCCTGCCAGCGCAGCCCCCTCCAGGTCCTGCACGCTCGAGCGGGCGGCGCCGAGGCGCGGGAGCGGAAATCCGAATTTGATGCGCGGCGTTTAGCGCCGGGAGCACTCTCCGCGCGCCTAATGAGCCCCGAGCTGACGAAAATTTTAAGGCCGCGATTGCGCCGGCTGACTGCGCGCGAGGGGCGGCGCCGCGGAGCCAGCGGGCGGGAGCCAGCCACCGCGCTCGGGAGGCGGAGACCTACCCAGTCGATGCTACAACCATTCTTGGGACGTTATTGAAACACCAGGAAGCACAAATACAAGCTTAAATTGTCTTTATGACATTACGACCCTAGCGAGACACGTTGTAACCTTCCGACTGGTCTCCAATCATGTGCGGTAGTGAATTGCATGTAAGTGCAAGTGTGTGTTAGTGGAGAGGGATATGCAAGAACAAGGATGAGGAAGCGCGGACCATGGCCCGTTTATGAGGGTACTACTCCGGCATTCAACTTCAGCACTCCTGCATTCAGCCAGCTGCCGCTCTCGGGAGGCGGAGACCTACCCAGTAGATACTACAACCATTCTTGGGACGTTATTGAAACACCAGGAAGCACAAATACAAGCTTAAATTGTTTTTATGACATTACGACCCTAGCGAGACACGTTGTAAGCTTCCGACTGGTTTCCCATCATGTGCGGTAGTGAATCGCATGTAAGTGCAAGTGTGTGTTAGTGGCTAGGGTTAGGCAAGGACAAGGATGAGGAAGAAAAGATCGTTCGCGGCCCATGGCTCGTTTCTGAGAGAACTACTCCGGCACTCAACTGGTATTGTACAGAGAAACAACGGAAAGGTACCGATCAGAGCAGCCGGTCGCTAGAATTCTCTTCGAGACAGCGACTGAATTCGACCTAAGTAGTTTTTATCGAAAATCCACCACTGTCGGGACTCGAACCCTAGGAGGGCTCCCAGTCAGAGTCGTTGCAGAATCAACGGCAATACTGGCTGTAACAGACACTCAGCAGGTGATGTTACGAGATATATACAAGGAAAAATAATAACTTAATATTACAAATAGTGTTATCTCATTACACATTCTGTTCTTAATTCATGCGCTTCACGTAAATACACTTTCTGTATGGTCGTCGAAGACATGCATCTAGTGTTTTAAGCGTAATACAGTTTGATACACTGACTGCCACTGACTGCTCTACCAGACGTCCTGGAAGGTCCTAGACCTTGTCCTGGACAGGGCAAGTGGAGACAGCCTGAGTGAAGAATAACTCGTTAGCCTAAATACAGGTCGGCGACAGATTTTACATTCCAGCGGAGAGCAACACCAGACATTCATAACGCACTAACGACACTAATGACCGAAGACGTTGACACGCCCGGAATCATAAAACGAATCTTTAAATACGAAAATACATACGATCTACGTAAATACACGTTTCACGATTATAAATACTGCATAAAATGATTTTTTAACATGCCTTGCGCAAAATGCTGTTTTCTTGCTTGTTTACCACGCAGAAAACAGCTCATTTTTTCACAATGTTCGAAACATCGCGAAGCGTGTGCGTGATACACCTGTTACGATTCGCAATTGTCGTTCGTCTTGACGATGTCTTTATTTATTATTTACAAACAATAGTGTTACAACCCTGACTAGAATCCATTTACCTTTGTACAAATAAGTTAATTCTGATTATTTGATATTTAATTTATTTTCCTTTACATGACACATTACGTTTCTCTCACGGCGTGTTAAAAAATAGTCAACGTAACACAGACATGAGGTGATACCTGCATTCATCTCTTTATCGTCCTTGCTACGAACATGACTCGTGTGTGATTCACATGCTTAGCGTCCTTGTTACGTAAACTACTATTTAATTTTTTTTATTTCTGATAATATTTTTCGCTAACATTCCTCTCAGACAACGATTAAAGCAAACAATATAGACAAAATAGTTGCCAAATATTTTCCTCAGTTTTTATACGCGAATGAAACGTATAAGTAAAATGTTCACACTGTTGTCAAGTGCACATATAGGAGTTGAGAGTTAAGTGTCATATATACCCGATCACATTTCCCGTCACAAACAAATATGGCTCAATAGCCACGGTTGAAGGCTGCATTCTCCGCATAGGCCCTGAGCGTTGTCGTGGGCGGGTGCGGGCGAAGGCGGCGCTTGGGGGGGAGGGGGCGGTGGCGCTGTCGCCCGGTCGCTCGTGCGCCGTTCTTCCCGCGCTCCCAGCACGGATTCGCTGGCGAATTACTTAAGCGCCCCCCCCCCGCGCCACATGCCCCCAGGGAGCGGTACCGCCCCTCCCTTCCTCTCCCACGCCCGCCCCCGCCCCGCCCCCGCAGCCAGCTGCATCAGAGGACCCTAATGGAAAACCCCACAATTTGCACACGTGCCGGCTCGCTCACCTGTCTTGCGTTCTTAAACGTGGGATTAAAGGGAGGAAATTAAAAATAATCTCTATTGCATACGTTAAGGAATTTGTCAATACAATGGAATTCGATTTGTTTCTTTTCTTTGATTTCAGAGAAATTTCAGAACACTAACAGTTTCTTATAAGCATCGTCTTGAATTTCTTTGTTAAAATACGAACTAAAGTAGATATTTTAAAACATTTATATATATATTTTTTATGGATTCTAAGTTACGTGATTTTTTGTAAAATTTTGGCTCGCTCACAAACAACTCAATTTCGTACATTGTAATATTGTATGACTCTGAAACAGTGGTAGACCCTTGCACGTAATGGAAGTTATGAGTTAATTTTATCTCTAATTTAAAATCTTAACTCGTTATTTAAAACCATTTTAGACAACGCCAATACTTGTCTCAAATAACAATTACAAAATGGCAGTCGGGTTTCTTTCTCGCTCGAACCTGTAACAATGGAAGCTGGATATTCTTGTTGAAATTTCGAAATTACTTTTAGTAAATGACGCCAGCTAGCTATAGGCATGAATATCGTCATTCAATTGGCAGAGGGAAATGAAAATAGGTGAGTGTCCTTATGTCTTCCATTGACGAGTCCTTTGGAGATCATTCTTCTCCTAAATCAATATACCCACTCAGTTCCTACGCAGTTGCTTGTGTGGTGGACAAATCTCCTAACATGGGCTAGGACTATTAAACAAATCCTGAGCAGGTCTCGTTTTTGCTCTGTCCATTCTCATTACGCAGTCTCATCGGCCTGCACGGCCTATACCGCCCGCGCCTTCTGCCCCGGCCCCGCTCGCGCAGCCGCAGCGGCTGGGCGCAGGTGGGCGTCCCACGCCACCCCGCCCCGCTCCCGTCCCCGCCTCGCGCCGGGCGGCGCGCGATTAGTGGGTAAGCGCGGCTAAGCCGGGCCGCTGACAGCGGCTTCGCGCTGCGCTGCCCACGCAGCGCCCGCTGCTTACGCCGTGACGTACGCCGGGTAGGCAACCCGCAGAGCGCAACTGCGCTGCGGGTCGCCGCGCCGTAGCCAGCGCCTGCCCTCTCGCCCGACTGCCGCGCGCTCCCCTACCCCCACCCCCACCCTCCACATAATTCATCGGCAGCCGCGGCGTCTGAATCTTCACCGCACCAGTGCGAGCTCTGACTAGCGGTGATATATGGGAGAGGTGCGTTCCTTAACGGAATTCCGTGATATATGGCCAGGTGAATAGGTATGAACGAATGGGATGTAATCAAACGTTTCCCGATGGAAAGTGGACCGGTGTAAGTGAAGCGCTTCAATAAGTGTGAGTATAGCCGTATCTAATGGTCTTCTAATTGACGTTTATGGGTTGACTACAGATTCATTTTTGTTTTTCAGTTCTTCAGTCACTTCAGTAAAACTATATTTGCAATATTATTAGAGAACAAGTGCAGTTTGGTCTTTGAGTATAAGCTATGAGAACCTATCCATTCAAAAATAGTAATAAATATCAATAGTAATACGTTTATTTATTTTTGGAACAATCGCCCATCATATTCATGCTTTAGTTCTTTAATTCATCGTAACTGTGATACACATATGTTCCTAACAAAATATTCCTTTAATAGATTTGTCGGCCATGTTTCAAATGACACTCATAAGAGTTTTATTCGTTTGCACTTGTTCTTTCCTTTAACCTAGAAAATAAATTTAACAGACTCAAAAGTACTTAAAAGTGTTCATTAAATGACTGTTACGTAATAAATCAAATCACAGATTATCTAATATATCCTGCACATTGCTACATTACTATGTTTATCATATTGATTATATTGTAATGGGCACATTTATTTCTAATAACAGATGCCACCAATCATCTAGATTAATGCTAAAACATTCATTTCGAAATTGATGTGAGTTGAATGCTTAGTTTTCGATATATGAGTACATTTACACTATGAGAGTGATGGTGTGAATATGGCTATATGTACTTGTATCACAAACAAACTAACATATTGATGATGTTTGTAGCAATGCACACGTTCATGTATAAATGACTAGTAATTCTACAACAGCAGCGAGAAGCATTATTTTCAATCAATCAACTATTAACTATTCATGTAGAATATCCATTGATTTAAAAATAGCAAAAACTAATTCTCTGTTTTCACACTTTATGACACAGAGAGGAATCTTTTCTGATAGGAGCGTGTCTTCCATGCATTGTCTGTTGAAAACAGGTCATTTTTATTCGGGCGATTCCATTAGAGGAACAGAGGCTCGCTTTATTCGGAGAGCTCCGAACGAGAACACTCGAAAGCACCTGCCTATTTCTTCCGAGCCCTGCCCCTCCCCCCCGGCCACCGCTTCGACTGGCACTGACACTGCTCTTACAGCGTCCTTTCGCCTTGCTCCCAGCGTCTTGAGATCAGGCGGCCGCCATTTGATTTTCAAATGCCCCCACCCCGCCCCGCCCCGCCTTGCCCCGCAACGCGCCGCCGCGCCTCGCCGGCGCCAAGACGAGCCCCGAGGTGCAGGCGGCCCTCTCCACGTCGGCCCCTCCCCCACGCCGCCCTCGTCCACTCCGCCCTCGCACTCACCACCCTCGCCCACGCCCCCCTCGCCCACGCCCCCCTCGCCCACGCCCCCCTCGCCCACGCCCCCCTCGCCCACGCCGCCCTCGCCCACGCCGCCCTCGCCCACGCCGCCCACGCCCACGCCGCCCACGCCGCCCACGCCCACGCCGCCCACGCCCACGCCGCCCACGCCCACGCCGCCCACGCCCACGCCACCCACGCCCACGCCGCCCACGCCCACGCCACCCTCGCCCACGCCGCCCACGCCCACGCTGCCCTCGCCCACGCCGCCCTCGCCCACGCCGCCCACGCCCACGCCGCCCACGCCCACGCCGCCCTCGCCCACTCCGCCCTCGCCCACGCCGCCCTCGCCCACGCCGCCCTCGCCCACGCCGCCCTCGCCCACGCCGCCCTCGCCCACGCCGCCCACGCCCACGCCGCCCACGCCCACGCTTTCCACGCCCACGCCGCCCACGCCCACGCCGCCCACGCCGCCCACGCCCACGCCGCCCACGCCCACGCCGCCCACGCCCACGCTCACGCAGCTTTCTCCCTCTACAACGTCTTTCCATCCTCACCGACTTTTCGTTCTCACTACAACACCATCTCCATCCGTTTTCCGTCCCCAACCCCCCCCATTTCCCCCCCTCGCCGACTCCATCACTTCACCGTCCCCCTCATCGCACTGTCCCCGCCCATACATCTTCAATTTCCTCGTTTTTACAGCATCCGTCGTCTTAACTGTCTCCCCATATTCACCGTTCTTACCCTCTCAACGTTTCCATTACTTGAGCGACCCCACCACCTCACTGACCCCTCTTACTCCACATCCTCAATTGCTTCGTTTCCACCGCATACGCCGTCCATACCGTCTCCCCCGCTTATTGACCTCACTATTCTCACCCTCTCACCGTCTCCTCTCCTCACCATCGCCACCTCCTCACTGTTCCCTCGCAGTCAAACTCGCCATTTGCTTGTCTCCACCCCTTCCGCGTATTCCAAGACCTGGCCACGAACTCCTTTCAGTATCCATCGCCATCGCCTCTAACGCGACCGCCAACCGCTGCGCTCTCTCCTCTCCCCACGAGTCATATTTACCGAGCTGCAGGCGGCCTCTCGTCGTCCGTCCCGCCCCACTGCCTCTCCGACCCCAATTCCCCGTCGTCCCCGTCGCTTCCGCCGTCTACACCGCCTCTCACCGTCTTCAACCCTTCACCATCGCTCACTGCCCCCACACCCTTCTCAATTTCGATGTTTCCACCATCTCCAGCGGCTCGCCACCAACTCCCGACAGCCTCCATCGCCTCATCGTCCGCCAACTCAGCGCCCATGGCCTCTGACCTTTCCTTTCGATAACCCACCTTCCTATCGTCCAGCCTTCCCTCATCAGCTCGTTGTTTAAACGGGCCCCGTTTAGGCTCCTTCCCTGCAAAACCCGTCTGCGCTACATTGCCAGAGGGAAAGAACGGGCTGGAAAGAAGTGACTGCAGTATCTAGGCCAGAGAAGTAGTGTGAATGGAATGGCGGTGACGCGACGGCAGAAAAGCGGATATCAATGGGGGGAACGGGTTTTAGCGGAGCGGTTCGAGAGATAATTTAGCGGTGGTAAGACTGCAGCTGGTTCCAGTGCGTTGGGGTGTTTGGGGGTGTGGCCAGCGGAATAGCAGGCGAGGAGAGTGTTTTAGCGAAACACAAACGAGATTTGTGGGTGGAGAGGTGGGACGGCTCGGTGGAGATGTTGGTGGGGTTTGCGTTTTGGTGGATGACGGGTTTTCCCAGGGAAACGACCCAGCGCAGAGAGAAAGAGAGAGGCACGGCGGCTTGGAGGGGTGCGAGCGAGGGCGATTGCCATCACGGCCTTTTTTGCGCGCTCTTGAGCGCCATTAGCCGCCTGCGTGGAGGGGAGGGGCGGAGGGTTGGAGGAGTGGAGGGGCGGAGGGTGGCCGCGCTCGCCACCGCGAGCGCAGGCAGATTCATTTCGCGAATCACCGAATCCCCGCGAGTCGCACCGCCGCTCCCGCGCGGCTCAGCCCCGGATCAGGCTCCGCCCCTGCCCTCCCTCAATCCCTCACTCCCACACACCTGACCTCTCGCCCTTTTCCATGCCCACACTCCCTCCCTCGCGCTCGCCCGCGGCCCCTCGCTCACGCCAGCTCGCCCGCCCTCTCTCAATCCCTCACGCCCACACGCCCTTTTCCATGCCCACACTCCCTCCTTCACGCCAGCCCGCACGCCCCCTCACCCTCCCTCACGGACTTCCTCACGCCCTTTCGCTCCACTTCCTCCAAGACTCCCCGGCCTCCCTTCCTCACGCCATCCCTCCCTCCATCCCTCCCTCACGCCCTCCCTCCCTCCATCCCTCCCTCACGCCCTCCCTCCCTCACGCCTTCTCTCCTTCACGCCTTCCCTCCTTCACGCCCTCCCTCCCTCACGCCCTCCCTCCCTCAAGCCCTCCCACCCTCACGCCTTCCCTCCCTCACGCCCTCCCTCAAGCCCTCCCACCCTCACACACTCCCTCCCTCACCCCTCCCACCCACACGCCCTCCCACACACACGCCCTCCCAGCGTCGCGCCTTCACACCCTGCCACCCTCACGCACTCCCTCCCTCCCTTCCACACGCCCTCCCTCTCTTACGCCCTCTCTGACTTACGCCCTCCTTCCCTAACGCCCTCCCTCCCATCCTCACGGCCTCCTTCCCTTCCTCACGGCCTTTCTTACGTCTTTCCTGACGTCCTTCGCACTCCCTCTCTCACGCCCATTTGCTGTCCCTCAAACCCGTTTGCGCTTCCTCCACACCAGTCCTCCCTCCTGCCCGCTCTAATGCGTGGAAATTCTCTTCCCGCGCCGACTCTTCCTCAATCGAGGAGGAACGCCACTCGGAAGTTGGCAAGAATCGCCAGGGAATTCCGTCGGCACTTCCGCACACCGTTTAGAGCACATCGGGTCATCACTGCGATGGTTGAGGTCAAAAAGTGGACCTGAGACATTTTTTAAACGTCTAACGATAGCCTAATAGGATATGAGAGGCCTCAACCATCAGTCGATGGTTGAGGCCTCTCATATCCTATTAGGCAGTATCCGTCGCCCGTATAAAGTTCACTCTGCTTTTCATAGAAAAAATGCTAGAAGTAGGGCGAGTTATAAAACAACAACAACAACAACAACAACAACAACAATAAACTGCACATCCATGTAATTGATATGTTTAGTGTCAGTATGACAAATAATTTTAGATGAGCCATCAATCGCTAGTAATTTCTGCCATTAAAAATATGCCTGTTATACAGAATTCTTCAAAATGCAAAACATTAATATGGAATAATGATACAAAGTTGAAGGTTTCACAATAATAATAAAATAATTGGCAGATTTAGTATGTAAGAATGAAGACACGATGAAGACGTGTGAGACGTTATGCCACAGAAGTCATAAAAATGGCAATTATTCTCTACTAGAGAAGTCGCCTTCCTTAGCAAGTGCAACATTTGTTTTTCTTTCCTGACGATAAAGTTGAACAATGAAATAATGACCATTACGAAGGAAATTAAATTTGGATCCAATATCATTATAAATGCGTTGGATTGGGAGATTGACATGGGAGGCGACAGTAAACAATATTAGTACATCACACAGGTCATTTAGAACCTGATGTACTCTACTTCGAATAGGAGTGAAGGCACAAAAATTACTTCACATTACGATAAAAAATATATGTACCCAAATGATAGGATGGATATAAAGTGAATTTTTTGTCTCGACTTGAGATTTCAAAAGGCAATAATTAAAAATAGCCCATTGAACCTTCTGTTATTTTACTTTCTTCACTTACCAAGAACTTAATTATATGTTCTTTTCTTAATAAAATATGTTCTTCAAAGACATATATAAAGTCTTGTACAATTTTCCGAAAATATGAGTTGCTTTCACATATTTTTGCATTAAATATAACCTATTTTACACAATTGTCTTTTCAAAAACAGGATCTTTTTCTTTATATTTCTTACTCGGATAGATCGTTAGACGTTTAAAAAATGTCTCAGGTCCACTTTTTGCGAACACGGTAATTTTGCTAATTGCTAAAAAAATAACATTGATAAGTGCAATATTAATGATAGACATTTGTTCTTAATCGGAATTTTCTGTAAAATGCGTCTGCGTCTCTGTACAATGTTTTGAAAAAAACAGTAGTGTATGTGAATTTTCTGGTTGAAGTGACTCCATTTTTTTTAAAGATTATTTATTCGAATAGAATAAAAACGATTTGAAAGAACTTATCTCCTTTTTGCGGAATTCTCTGATTTTTTAAATTGTAAAAGTTGGAAATAGTGAGATAAAATATGGTCTGTACTAGGTGACACTAGTTTTTGAATGCCCACCAGAAAGTGGGTTCATATTGCTATTCCACTTCGTGGAACCCCAAAAAAGCTCACAATGCCTTCCCCGAAAAAATGACATCCTCTTGTCATCGCAGAAGGCTGAAATAAGTTAACAAAATAATGTTCGGATACAAGGGTATGCAAGTGAGCCAGCAGCCAAGAAACCGTCGCAAAGCCCAAAAGCCATCTGCGATGCTATCTCTTTAAGCCCACCGACAGACCGCCGAAGCTCCGAAATTTACCTAATGACGGCTCTGGAAATAGCAGATGAGTAATTCTGCCTACTGTATCGTTTTTAAACGGTTATCTACCGACAAGCTGGAATTTTTAAAACAGCCGACGCGGCGCATAAAAATGCATACTTTCAGTATCGTATTACGACCGCTAGCTCTTCGAAAAAAAGGAATATGGATTATATAGGGCAAAATCCTTGCTCGTTAAAATTCGATAACGTTTGCATTCCGATAAAGAATTCAGGAATTGAAATTCAGTTAATTAAAAAGTGATGCTGGGAGGAGATATTTCTGTTCATAGCCCCGCCGCCCCCGCCGCTGCCCCCGCCGCCCCCGCCGCTGCCCCAGCCGCCCCCGCCGCCGCCGCTGCTCCAGTGCCCGCAACGCCCTGGCGCCGCGCTCGTGCGGTTGCGTGGGCGGGCGCCGGCTCAGTTATCGGTCATAGCGTCGTTGCGGACCTCAGTCGCCGCGCGACCGCAGGGGCCGCGCTGCTAACGAGGAACACGAAGCAAGCGGCATCGGGCGTCTGCAGGTCACGGGGATGGGCTCTAGGTGGCAGGAGATGCGCGAACTGTCTGCAAACGACTGTTACGAAGTGTTTTACGAGCATTTTATATTTCTTTCACGAGATACTGCGTGTAGATGCAAGAGCCCGCTCAGCCATCGGCCATTCCTTCGCTTTGGATCTGTGCCAGCGGCGCCTCGTATGGTGGCTGGAACAACGTGCGCACTGCTACAGAGGGGTTAGCAAAGCGGTGGCTACGGCTGGCAACAGAACCAAAAGGCGTGTCCACGCGCGCGACAGAGATGTCAAATGGAGCTTCTTATTTCATTCGTTCGGCACCGAAGTGGCTCAGCGCTTAGCGCGTTGACTTCGCAATCGGGAGGTCCGAATTCCATTCCCGGCCACGTCCAGACCGGGGTTTTCGTGGTTTCCCTCGATCATAAGGCAAATGCTTGGATGGATCTAAAAGTCCACGATCGCCTTTTACCAATATCCTATCACCTCCTAATCCATTAATAATAATAATAATAATAATAATAATAATAATAATAATAATAATAATAATAATAATAATAATAATAATAATAATTCACAGCGGGAACAAAGTTGCTCGCGTCCGTGGTCCGCCACACGTGTCCCCTGGGTAACGCTAAATGAGCAGCAGTAATTCGCCATCTACTTGACCATTGTGGGCGTGCGAATCCCTACAAGCTGAGGGGAAAGCCTGCGCGTCTATACTGGTCGGCGCGTCACCAAAAGGCTAACATGCCAAGGGTGGGCATTGAAAAAAAAAATTCATTCGCTGGTTTCCAGTTGGCTCACTTGTACATGGCTTCGAAGTTTCTTGTGACCTCACTGATGAACATACACTGCGCTACGACTATTAATTAATATTATAAAATCTCGTACTATTCGTTTTTCTTTAAAATTTTCATTTTTACAAACATTATAATTTACATTGTTTTAGTGATAATAATGAAGAATATTCTAAAACTGAGCTGTCACTGTGCGCTGTGGCATAGCTGCAAGGGTGAAGCAGACATGTTTTGCGGAGGGTCACTGAAATGCTGTCACAGCGACGGGATACTCTTCTGTTGTGGTTTTGCGAACTGTCACTTTGGTCCTCTATAAACGCAGCTCCATACATTCGACATTCGCAGACTATCGAACTATTGCTCGATAAATCCCGAACAGACGATTTGTTTGGCGAATGTTCTCTTCCTTTGATGTGTCGAAAAGACCGACACACGGTCGCATGCGACCTCCGAACGTTGGTCACTTGGCAAGCAACTCCTCCACTCTGCTTGTGATTCGACAAGCGGTTGCCCCGTTATTCGCCGAATTGCGAACATGTGGAGGTGACTGAAGACTAAATTCTCTGTAACACAGAATGCAACTGTAGCGGCGATCGGGAGTATACATCCCACGGAGACGGGCTCCAGCGGAGGGCACCGACGCATATAAACTATGCGCAATCAACAGACGTTTGCATTTGTAATGATTTGATAATTTTCTCACAATATAAAATTTCTAAGATATCTGAGCTCTTTGCCATTAGTGACCATGAAATCATGCCAAGTTTCTTCATCCATTTCACTTTCGTTTATCCCCGTTTATGGAAAATCTTAATGAAACTTGATCAATTTCGTAATAAATGTTCTTAGAATACAATTTTTGTAATAAATAATGGCTTTAATAAATCACAAACTGAATTCATGAATAATATCACAAGCTAAATTACATCGCACAACAGAAAGAACTGTTGAAAAATCACAAGTGACAAGTACTACATTTGCATTATGGACAGATGAAAACAGCCAAAATGTTGTTTTATGTCATTCAGCAGTTATTCTTCAAAACTGATAAAATGGGGGAGGTTTACAAATTATAGAACAATACAACTTTGTAAACACACAGTTAAACATGTTCCTGAAAATGTAATTGAACTGTTTTATATTTACCAATATCTGTAATTCAATATTATAGTGGGCTTTGTTGGATATCCTTCTATCCACCTAAACTCAAAAACGTAATGCATCACATATAATTACAAGCATGGAACGTTTTTTGTGTAGGAACATATGTCGATGGTTGATAGTCATGGCGTTTATATATTCCTACAAATCTTCACATTAAAAGGTCAATTTTCTCATTTAAAAAACTCGCCATCTTCGTTTCGTCATATACACCCTCTTGCTGCAGATATACCCTCGCATAGATTGCATCTCGAAAACAAAACGATCAAAATCAACTACAATTTCAATTCTATTTCAATTTCAATTATATTTGGTCCTGAAATGACGTGAATAACAAATGATGTCAAATAAGTGTTAATTCTATTAATTTTAACTTATTAATTTTTTTACTATGAAACCAGTCAATGAGAACAAGGCACAACATATATCGATAAGCAAGTCACGTGATTTCCTTTTATTTAAATGAAAAATCATGAAATATGGTTGAGTAGAACGCTCAAATTGCTTTGTAAACAAAAATCCTTAATGTTTAAATATATGGATTTCCTACTATTACAACGGTGTATACCACATTTATACCACACTATTATTACCACATTTCTTACACCGTGTTATTACTATCAACATAAGTAAAGGTATTGTTAGATCATTGAATATTACCATGGAGTTCTAATAATCCATGAACTCCTATTAACCATCAACATCAATGTTACCATACTCATGATAAATTAACAGATATTTAATTTAAACAAAAAATAATAGTACATTATGTTTTTTACAAAGTGGATAAATCGTTGTACGTATTCGCAATATATCAAATTATTTTAAAACTAGATTGGTTAACCTTATTACAAAAATCGTAATGGCCCCGTTTAATAAATCTCGCATCTCTTATAATATGTTTTGCAATACTGATTTCGTTCTAGGTTTCGTTGTTTAGATCGTCCCGCCTTTAATAACCCCTCTCAGGTGGACTTCGGAATGTATGTACTATTCTCTTGCCTAGTCCGAGGAAATCCAGCGTCGTTTGAGTGTCCCATACGCGCCGTTACTGAACCCCGCGCTCTGGGCCGCCGGAGAGCGTCGTAGGGATGGTGGGAGGGGAGGGGAGGGGAGGGGAGGGGTGGCAAAGCGGCGTCCATTAGCGCTGCGCCCCGCGGGAGGGCGTCGCGTCGCTTTGCGTCGCGTCGCATCGGGCCGCGCGGGGCCGAGGGCGCGGCCGTTTGGGCTACGTGTGGGGCAATTGGGCGACTAGTCCAGAGGGCGAGATAATTTTTTTAATAAAAAATCTAAAGAATATGGGTTAATGGAACACGTGCGAAACGAGCGTATTTAATTAACTCGAAATATTTTGGTAGTAGTAAACCGAGGGAAGAGAGTCAGGACAAACCGAATCTGTGTTGTTGTTTTTTTGTTGTTGTTAAACGCGTTGAAAATGTCACTAATGTGGTGGTCGTACTAACCCCGTAAACGTAGATTAAGTAAAACTGGATAATTTCATGGGTTTTTGGTACTTTGCATTTAAAAATGAACGTTCACTATTCATGTATCAGCTATTCCGTTCACTTAGGTTAAGAAAAACTTAAAAACATTTTGGTACTTTTCTTTTAAAATGTAGTAGTCCTTGAATGTTTCCCGTGTAATGTTGGATAGGTGTACTAATAATACTGGATTGCGAATGGAGTACCAGAATAGGTATTATCCCATTGCTCCAGTTGCCGCATTTAGACTAAAGTAAAAATTTTTACAATTTTGGCATTGCTTTTTAAAAAAAAAGAAATCTTGCATCACCTCGACATCTGCATAAATCTCAAACATATTAACACTTTGTTGCTCGCGCTGGCGTACTTAGTATGCCACAAGACCTGTTATCGCCGTCGGTGTCTGACAACATCAGCGATCTTTCTGACATTTGACCTAACCTCGCACAAGGCATTCAGCTACATCCTCCTCGACACTCATTTGCGTAAGGTTTACTGCAGTGGCTAGGCGATTGTATTTCCGTTGGAAAGTGTTCGTTGGTGTACTTTCTACGTAGCGCGGATCCCAATGTGAGTTTTCATTTTCTTTTAATTATCACAGGATTTTTTTATTTATTTATATAACTATACAATACTAATTTATTTTGTTTTACTTTACGAACAATAAAAAGATGAATAATTTATCGAAAAAAAAACAATATTTGAATTATTACATGAGGAATCGTCAGAAAACGAAATTTGCGATTCTGCAAGTGATTCTGAGGAAGAAGTTGTAGAGGCTGAGAGTGAACATGACGCGTTCACAAACCAAGGTTACAAAGTGGAATAAAACACCGCTTATCAGCAAATTTTGAAAAACTGGAAGTCGTGATGATCTAGAATAACCGCCAATAAAATTTAAAAATCACTATCACATTTGCGGAAAAGCAAAAACCGCACTACTACAATTATTATTACACTTTTTACTACCTGGATCAACAAATTTGCAGGGAACGAAATTATTCTAAAAGTCATCAATTGCAAAGATTGTTCTGAAGACTAATATGCTAAATTTATTATTATTATTATTATTATTATTATTATTATTATTATTATTATTATTATTATTATTATTATTATTATTATTATTACTATTATTATTATTATTACTATTATTATTACTATTATTATTAAGTAAATAAAAATTGTTTCCAAATATTATTCAAGCTTGTAGAGTTTATTTTTCTAACGAAATAGGCTTTGGAGTAGAAAGTAAGCCTCGCGCGTATTTGTGTGACAAACATAGCGCGAGTTAAAAAAGGGTTAAAGGTTGAGAATGAAAATACAAACTTCTTATAAATACAGCACATTAGAACTCAAACACTTCTAATTCGCACGAGTTTTTCGTGACATTCACACACATTCCTACCCATCCTTCCACATACGAAGAAAAAAACGTTTTCGTCTCAAAAATGGAACTCAAACAGTCCACCAAAATCTCGCTCTCAAATATTTTGACAGATTCCAATACGTAATACTTTTCATCCGTGCTACGTATAGCCGAGGGAAAGTAACGAGAATATTCAGTGGTTTTAAATATTCACCAACCACTTCTGTTCGAATATTTAGAGCAAAGCTTTTAGGGCTACCCATCTCACCTAACAGGAAATAGGGGCTGATTCTCTACGTGCAAGATACGAAGGACACACCGCCTAGATTCTAATTGCTAAGCTCTTCAAAGCTCTTTTTTTTTATTTTCTGTTCCAAATTGAGAACAAATTGTCGAGTAAAGTAGTCGAAGGTAGCCTGACGGTTAATGTAACGTGCTCCATGCTTTACCCCGCCTCGAACCGCTTTACCCTGGCCCCCGCTATGCCCCTAACTTTGCCTCCACCCCTGACCCGTCTCCGTTACCCTTCTACAATCGTTTCCATCTCCCCCCCCCTTTCGCACCTCGCCTCAGCCACCGCCTCTGACCCCTTCTCCGACTGCGCCTCCATCATCTCCCCCACCCTTGATCCCGCCATCGCCTCCGACCTCCCCCCCCCCCTTCGCTTCACCATCGCCCCCTCCCCAGCCTCTCTCCCTCCCCTGTCTCTGTCTCCGCGATCAGACAACCTCTCTACCCCGGCCCGGCCCGCCCCATCCCCTGTAGCAGCGCAGCAAACTCTGTCGGAGACAGCGATTCGCTCTCCGCCCGCTGCATTATTAAGCGATCGTCCGCCCGGCGCCATTATAAGCATTTACATACACGCCTCCAAAAACCCGGATAATGCAGCTCGTTACCCTGCGCGCGCAAGCCCGCCCGGGAAGCCCCATGTTTAATTTATTTTGTTTGCGGGCGACCCCGCATCCTTCGACTGCGCTGCGTTGCACCTCGCACCACGCGCAGATAGCCGAAGCGTGTAGTCGGCTGCGCTGCACTTCGTTCGCGGAAGCACCTCTATCAAGAATTCAGCTCGCATGTCTTTCGCGGTGTCACGCGACTGAATGTTCAGACTGTTGCGTCTTCGTATGCGCTACTAATAGCCAAACGCTACAACTACAGTGCGCGATGTCGTAGTTATGTAATTGCACAGTCCACAACTGAAGCATTTATTGATCGGAGGTTTAGTTCGATGAATGGAGACGCTCTTCCCGTACAGCTAGTTCGCGAATGTCGATTGTGAGGCGAACGATGAAATGATTTCTACAGTCGAGTTTTCTGATCGGTCGTTTGCGAGATAATGATTTAATTCATTGTATGTCAGAGCAATATCTCTAATAACGGAATACATCTGGCGTATGATCCTACATTACTTCCAAATCCTGTCCCAATTTCTAACCTTAACACTGCAAGATGTACTGATTCCTTTGCCCGCATTTTCCCCTACCGTATGATCACGAACGTCTCTTGAAATTGAGCTGTGACAGAACAACTGAGCTCTGTAAAAAAAGAGGGCTCTAAATCAGACGAGGAAGAAAGACAGAAGAGGAAGACAGAAGAAAAAGAGGACGGAAGAGGAAGACAGAAGAGGAAGACAGAAGAGGAAGACAGAAGAGGAAGACAGAAGAGGAAGACAGAAGAGGAAGAGAGAAGAGGAGGACAGAAGAGGAGGACAGAAGAGGAGGATAGAAGAGGAGGTCAGAAGAGGAGGACAGAAGAGGAGAACAGAAGAGGAGGACAGAAGAGGAAGACAGAAGAGGAGGACAGAAGAGGAGGACAGAAGAGGAGGACAGAAGAGGAGGACAGAAGAGGAGGACAGAAGAGGAGGACAGAAGAGGAGGACAGAAGAGGAGGACAGAAGAGGAGGACAGAAGAGGAGGACAGAAGAGGAGGACAGAAGAGGAGGACAGAAGAGGAGGACAGAAGAGGAGGACAGAAGAGGAGGACGGAAGAGGAGGACGGAAGAGGAGGACGGAAGAGGAGGACGGAAGAGGAGGACGGAAGAGGAGGACGGAAGAGGAGGACGGAAGAGGAGGACGGAAGAGGAGGACGGAAGAGGAGGACGGAAGAGGAGGACGGAAGAGGAGGACGGAAGAGGAGGACGGAAGAGGAGGACGGAAGAGGAGGACGGAAGAGGAGGACGGAAGAGGAGGACGGAAGAGGAGGACGGAAGAGGAGGACGGAAGAGGAGGACGGAAGAGGAGGACGGAAGAGGAGGACGGAAGAGGAGGACGGAAGAGGAGGACGGAAGAGGAGGACGGAAGAGGAGGGCGGAAGAGGAGGGCGGAAGAGGAGGGCGGAAGAGGAAGGACGGAAGAGGAAGACGGAAGAGGAAGACGGAAGAGGAAGACGGAAGAGGAAGACGGAAGAGGAAGACGGAAGAGGAAGACGGAAGAGGAAGACGGAAGAGGAAGACGGAAGAGGAAGACGGAAGAGGAAGGCGGAAGAGGAAGACGGAAGAGGAAGGCGGAAGAGGAAGACGGAAGAGGAAGACGGAAGAGGAAGACGGAAGAGGAAGACGGAAGAGGAAGACGGAAGAGGAAGACGGAGAGGAAGACGGAAGAGGAAGACGGAAGAGGAAGACGGAAGAGGAAGACGGAAGAGGAAGACGGAAGAGGAAGACGGAAGAGGAAGACGGAAGAGGAAGACGGAAGAGGAAGACGGAAGAGGAAGACGGAAGAGGAAGACGGAAGAGGAAGACGGAAGAGGAAGACGGAAGAGGAAGACGGAAGAGGAAGACGGAAGAGGAAGACGGAAGAGGAAGACGGAAGAGGAAGACGGAAGAGGAAGACGGAAGAGGAAGACGGAAGAGGAAGACGGAAGAGGAAGACGGAAGAGGAAGACGGAAGAGGAAGACGAAGAGGAAGACGGAAGAGGAAGACGGAAGAGGAAGACGGAAGAGGAAGACGGAAGAGGAAGACGGAAGAGGAAGACGGAAGAGGAAGACGGAAGAGGAAGACGGAAGAAGAACACAGAAGAGGAAGAAAGTAAAACAAGGAAGGAAATGATAATAAAATAATCGTGCGCCGAATACATTATTATCATTGATAAACATAGCCTTGCCCGTAGAAGAGGGTTCAACAAGAGAAAAACAAAAGTGATTTACGTGCCGTTGAAGTCCTGCGCAGACCATTCCCCACGTCGAGCTGAAACGACGTGTCCGCACAGCGGAGGTCGGCCTCTCCCGTGAGGTGCATTCGCCGCGCGAAAGACGCGAGGGCGGAGGGCATTCGTTCCTCTCGCGAGCGCTGTGAACGCCTCGTTGCGATGCGATAAGCGCCTCTGCCCCTCCGCGAGGGGGACCACGCCGCGCCGCACCGCCCCGCCCTCGGCTGCCGGAAGTGCGTAAACCGTTCTATTAGGCCGCGCCGCCGCGATACAAACGGTGATTTACGAGTGCTCGCCATTCCAGGGAGATTACGAGGAGGCAGGCGGCTCCTGGTGAAGGGGGGAGGGGGCGGCTGGGTTATTGAAATCGCCGTCCGAGAGGGTGGTGCGCAATCTCGACATCACGGAATAAATTGTTCTGCCTGGTTTTTCGTATTTACGCACTCTACCTGATCTGCTTTTATAACTGTGCTCGTGTTTCCCTTTTTGGAGCTTGTTGCTTCTTACACGCTTCCAAGTATACAAAGAACAGTTTTTTGCCGTCTGAAGTAACTTAGTGTTTTCCTACTTGAATTTTATTTTTACTCCATGGATTCACTTCAGTTTTTACCTTATGTAGATTAATTACATGGTAATCGTAAATCTACACATGTCAGGTTAAGTTTTATAAGATAAATGGGCATTTTCAGAACAAATAACTCGCTCTTCAGCGGAACACAAAAGACATATTAGTCTCAAATACAAATTACCCGAATAACTAAAGGCATCAAGAAACAGAATTTTGTACTTTATGTAGATCCTCTTCTATTCATCACAATTTTGTAACGTGTTGATTTTAGTGGCACGTGGAAAAGCTTGGTCGATTTTTGAAAAACAGCGAAGAAACATTCCGTATCTCAATGTATCAATGTTACTATTTGTAGTCAGATATGTTTGAATGTTTCTTTATAATTTTCTCTCTACAATTCTTGGTTGATTAACATATGACAATTTCAAATGTTAGAATACACGATAACGAATTTAATAAATATGTCAGAAGATGTTGAGAAGTTTACATATTGTGATTATTATTAACATCTGCAAACCAAATATGTTGCTAGTCACCCCTATGCCAAGTAGAACTTGTCAAATTTTCTAAAGGTTCAAGTATAGGAACATTTCACATGGTGAATGTACTCAATGTGTGAAGAAACAACGTCCAGCTAGAGAAAAATAATTCTACCTACGTTTTACAAAGTTTTTTTTTCCATTGATCATTCCACTTCTGGTACTAAAGCTGAAACAGAGAACAAGGCCATAGGAATACTAGTTGTGTGTTAGTTGTCTGTCAGCATCAAATCAAAAGGACAAAACTCCTAATTCTTTTTCCGAGAGCTAATACTAGGCTTTTCCAGTAATCTGGTTAAATTGTCCTCTGTTAATATGACAACAAATGTTAAAATTCTTAAATAAATCGTTAGACCTGGAGGTCAAAAGATACGATTTACAAGAGAATTACAAATAATTCAAACGGGAAAAGTAACTAACTATAACTTCGCACCTGAGTTAGTATGCGCTGGAAATATAAGTTGCAAAAGAACTGCCGCGCAAAAATGTAGAGCTAATGAATTATTTATATTATTTTAAATCTGAAATTCGAAAACGCGGCTGCTGTGCTGCCATATATGAATTGTTCTCGTTTAAGTTAACAATTGCTCATTACAGGTGAAAATAAAATAAATGGTGCACAGGAGGAAGCTGCAAATATTTAAATCATCTTAAAGAAGTTCTTCTACCTTTTTTGAGCATGTGAGTGCAATAAATGGCAGAAAACAGTTGCGTAAGAACAAACTGAGAGAAGTCTGGAAGGGCATGGAATTCTCCGGAGAGGTTAGTCGAAAACAAAAAACCCACAGCGTCAAAACTTAAACCACGCAACAACGAACCGCGAGCTGCCGAAAAACGTTCGGCCTGGGAGAGCTCTCGCTGTCGGCGGTGCCGGGGCCGTGGCGAGGACGGGGGGCGGGGGCGGGGAAGCAGAAACGGGAGGTTGCGGCAGCCTGTTGCTGCGGGGCGGCGATAAGCACACCTGCCCGCGGCTGTGGCGGTGGGGGCGGGGGCAGGGCGGGGAGGTGGGGGGAGGCGGTCTGCTTCGCCATGCGCCGCACCTCACCGCTCGTCCGTCTTCCCACCCCCACCCCCACCCCCACCCCCGCCCCGCCCCACCCTCGCTCTTGTTGTTCTGCGGAAACGAATCGCCCGCATAAATCTGCGCACCCGCCACTGCCGCCACCGCCGCCGCCACCATCGCACGATACAGCCTCCGAAGCCCTCGCCTCCGCCTCCGCCCCCGTCCCCGGCCACGCCCCCGCTGCGCCCCGTTCTGCGCCGGTCGCGAACGCAGTCCCGATAAGCGGGGGCAGCCGCGCGGGCGGAATTACAATTTGAAATGGCCCCAGCCGCGCTTTCGTTTCCGCTCTTCAGCGGCCCTTCTTCAGGTCTTGGCGCCGCCGCGCACTTCTGCCTCGCTTCCGGTTTTGGCAGTAGCTTCTCTCCGCAACGAGACAGTAGCTCCCGAAACAGTCTGTTGTCAATGGTAAGTTAGCTTGCAAATAAGTAGCGATATCTATTGACATTTGGATATGATTAACCCAAATTCTCAAGATTAAAATATTTCAGTATTATGACACACTCTCTTAAGCATGCTCTCTTTACGCAGGGACTACTCTTCCCTTAAAATGTGACATGTACTGTGACATCAAAAGCTAATTAAAATTAAGTCGTCTGAAATTATGAATGAAATGTCTCTACACTAACGAAAAATATTTTTTTCTCCTGACATATTTAACATAATCAAGGACAGAGCCACTGTTAAATATGCAAAATTTAGATGATCGTAATATTTTGGTGTTAAAATGTACGGTTTAACGTTATTCTTCAATATAATTTAATTAAAAATTATGTAATATTGCATTATATATCAAAATCTTATTATATTATATAATATAGACCTAAGTTTTTAAACCTCCCAAAAAATTTGAATTTTACATTTCATTCTATTACTATAATTCATTCACAAGGCATTCTTGTGAATGTCACAGGATGGAGTAGTAGAATTGTATTGCTAATTTCTGAGAAATAGTGAATTTGAAATTTTGAATTTTATGTCAAGCTTCTGTGAAATATTAAAGTACATGTGAGGTGGATAAATATTTATTATTGTTTTTAATCTTGGATTGGGTAATAATTTAAGCATATTCCACGTGATGCTGTTATGTCACATTGTTATATCGGACACCTAGCGAGTAAATAAATACGTTTTAAAATGAAAGGTGCCAAAACCTGTAAAATTTTTCACTTTTACTTAGCCACCACTGGCAGCTATAATGGGACGCCACTGTTTAGGAATACACTATTTTGTAACTGACATATGTGAAACTTTTGAAAAAATAGTATCTAAGTTGTTACATTTTCTCTAAGACATTACTATAACCGATTTCAGCATTTCATAAAACTAAAAGACTAAAAGTTCTGGAATTCACGCATCTCCTCGTTTTTATTTCACTAGGTTTGTAATTAGAATATTCTTTTCTTCGAATTCCACTTCATTTCATATTGAATTTTGCTCTTTGCGTAAATCAGTCTCCCAATATACTATTACACACACACACACACAGACACCCACGCACACACGTACGCACACGCATGCTCACGCACACGCGCGCACACACGCACTCCCGCGCACACGCACACACATACACACACATATATTTGTGTGTGCGTGCGTGTGTGCGTGCGTGTGCGAGTGTGTGTGTGCGTGTGTGTGTGTGTGTGTGTGTGTGTTAGAATGGAATTTATAGTTCATGTAACATCCACTAAAATTTGTTTTGGACAAGAACCAGAAATGTCGCCCTAATTGCTTTTTTTATGTTTATCTTGCCCCGCCTTGAATGGTCGTGATCTGATTCGTAAGGTTTCTTCCCTATTCTTATCTCAGGTTTCCTGGAGTCGTCTTTAATTGAGGCTCTCGAGAGAAGATAATGGCAAGCCGCTCTCTTGACATTTACAGGAGAAGCTATCAAAAGTTCAAAAAATACTGTAACACTGGTGATCATAAGAAGAATATTATTGCATTAAATGATACTGTATTGTATAATACCACTCTGGTAATGACTAGCTCACCTGTAGCTGAAACGAAAAAAACAAAGTTCATATTTCTCAAAAACCTTAAATTTGCTTGTTGAGTGGCTTAATTGTGTTTCAGTAGCATGCTCTAATCTCCCAAATCTCAATTGCGGTCGGAGTGAAAAAAGGCTGTGGGAGGTGGAGAGGCTTCGGAAGTGTTCGCAGAGGGTACAGCGCTCTCCTTTCTGAGGTCCTGCCATCGACCCCCGCCTGCGTTGTGTGGGAGGGGGCGGCAGCGGGCGGCGTTGCGTGCCCGCTGCTCGCCCACTCAGTCGTCGCCACCTGCCCCGTTGAATAGTGCACGGCCCGACCCACTTTCCCCGGGCGCTGCGGCAGAGCGAGAGTAGAAGAGGGCAAGTGCAGGGCTGGCCAAGACCCTTCCGCCCAACGACTCCCCCCCTTCGGCCACATAAGAGCGACACGCGTGCTCTCGCTCCACGGCAGCGTGTGGTGTGCTTGAGCTAACCTACAGGCGCGAACAGAATTTTTCTCCTCAGAGGGGGGAGGTAGTTATATGTGTAGTGTTCACCCGACATTGACTTCTGAATATGTGGAATATAAAATTTATTTTTTTAGTTTATATTATGACGACTTGTAGTAATAACGTAAGCAATTGATGTACTGAATGATTTTCATTAACATAGAAAATTAGTAAAAGCTATAATTTTAATTTGTATTATTGGCTTCTTGTGGCTCCACGAGCCCTTTTCCCCTTTGAATGAGCCACCGATTTAAAATAATTGTGTATTGATTGAGAGGTTGAATCATTAAATCATTGGACATTAGCTTTTAGGCTGATTCTGTGAGCGTTTCTCCCTGAATTTGGATGCGCTGCATAGGAGGCAATTGTAATATGTATAGAAATTATGTTCTATGAATGTTCGTTTCATTGTTTATTAATACTCAAGGTGAATGTTGACATTGTTAGATAAAATTTCTCCCGTGACGTCATAAGTAATTGAAAAGTCATTTGTTCGTTGATGATCGTTGTCGAGATGTGTGACGTTCTCATCGAGACTGAACATTAACACATCGGGGCAAACATATGAGGAATAAATATCGGAAAACATGTTACTTTGTAATTTTCTTCCATTACGTAATCAAGTAGCAAAGCTCTCAGCGTCCCATCAGGTTCGAACCGCGAGCCATCAGCACCACGGAGTATTACATGCGCCCGCGCCCCGGGGTAACGTTCAGTTTCATACTCTGTCCACGAGAGCGCGCCCTTGCTCGCAGCCACGAGTATTAGAGTTGCAGATGGCGATCAATATCTGTCACGCAAATTGCCGCAAACGCATTTTACAATTTGGTGGCTCTGCGTGATTGACATCAGTGTACCGAGCCTGGGCTAAACGGTATGCAACCAGTACTACCTCCACGTAAGAAGGAATGCATACGGACGAGCATGTGTATTTGTATTTGCCAATTTGTTTGCAGACATATTTTCTCATTTCCTAACACATTACGAGTAATTGTTGGTAAGGCCACTTCAGCAGAGAATATCTGAAATAGTTGGAAATAAATGTCAAAAGTACAATTTTTAGTCTTACTTGTATAAATTCTAGTAATATTTCGATTGTAAAATTATTGCAATTTCTGGGGCAATGACCCCTTGCGAAAAGTAAATTACCACTCCCCCTCTAATTCAAAAAAGAAACTGTGGATTGAATGTAGGAATGTTTCCACCTCTCCATGTTGTGTATTCTCCAGCAGCGAATTATCGATTCAGAAAAATTTGCAATTTAATGTTAATTGAAGGACGTTTTGAAACTCAATAAGAGAAACGAATGAGATAATTTTTATGCGTTGTGCTTGAAGTTTGAGTTATTACTAAGGGAATCAAAGTGGTAATTTGCACATGCCAAGATATTTTATTTCTAATTCTATTAAGATAATTAGAGGCTTTTCTCGCGTCTTCGTTGCGTATTAATTTATCTTTGGCAGTAATGAAATTGCAGAATTTCCCAATTTTCACTTATTAATCCCATTTACAACCAATGTTTCCATAAAAAGGTGCGTTTCCTAGAAATAAATACCCGCGAATTTGATTCATTGTCAGACAAGAGACCGCGCCGCTCTTGGATAACAGTGCGAGGCTCTGACGTGGATGATGATCTTCGCCTCTCTCTCTCTCTCTCTCTCTCTCTCTCTCTCTCTCTCTCTCTCTCTCTCTCTCTCTCTCTCTCTCTCTCTCCTCCCTCCCTCTCTCGCCGCCTGCCCGTGCTGCGCTCCGTGATTCGCTTTGTGTGGGCGGGGCGCCCGTGAGAACGGGGAATCCGCGTCGCAGATGGCGCAGGCGGCAGAAAAATCGAAGGGCGCCGAAAGTATCGCCTGACACACTGCGCTCTCCGCCGGCGCCATCAGGGCGCGCGCCCTCCTGGGCCCGCCCTGCGTGCTTTGCGTTTGCACGCCCGCAGCCCTTCCTGGCCCTCCCAGGGACTCGCATTAGCTTAAGCCGCGACCGCTTTCGCCTCGTTGCCCCATTGGTGCGACGTGCCTGCAGTTGTCATGTCCGACTATTGCAGCTGAACATTCCATCATCCACTTTCTTCAAACTGATTCGAGTATGTGTGTGTGTGTGCGTGTGTGTGTGTGTGTGTGTGTGTGTGTCCGTCCGTTGCAGTTACCCATGGCAATTGTGGACATTCATAAGTCCAACCACTAATATTTTTAATTTGTCGCGGTATAATATTTGCATCTCTTTTCTATTTGTAGATTATGTTTTGAATTGAATTGATGCCTTTTTTCCGTGGCTTAACTCAGGCCATCAGGCTACGCAAATTTCGGCACAGATCTTTCACCCACTAGCGCAGAAAGGAGGTATTTCTTGGGCTGAATTTAGCTCAGAGGCTTCATTTCATCTTTAGGATATTTTACATGCAGTAAATCTACTAACATGGACAGCCGGCTTAACGTCGCCTCCGAAGGAAAGCGTGCGAAAGATTTTCTCGCCCTTGAAAATTCGCAGCTTTTATCGGGTTTGAACCCGCGAACTTGGGTATTGCACCATCCCCGCCGCAATGTTTCTCTTTATATTAAAAATAATTCATTATTATTAGCGTTATCTATCTGGTTATTCCATTCAAGAATATGAATTAATATATCATGAGTATACTTCAAATATTTTGGCAAGATTGTTTTGCAATGTCTTATAAATAAGCTAAAAATACACAATTTTCATCGTTTTCAAAACATTTCAAAATCAAGGACACATTGTTGTTGTTTTCTTCTAAAATAAAACGAATGCAATTAATGAAAATTCATTCCTATTACCTTTATAATATCAACTAACCTATTCCAAAATATTGTCAAGATATCGGCAAATTTGAAATATTTATGGGAAAAAGTGCATGTTAACCGTAAAACCTGAAATACAACTCCATTATGTATGTGCTTTCATGTATGTGTATTTCATATGCTGTGGTTGTGGGTTACTATAAAACCATACAAAAAGAAGTACCATTTGCACACATCACACGCCAATCTTCATTTGTATATCCTGAATTACTATGAAATACTTCCATAAACATTTACTTCAATTTATCTTTGATCTGAACTCTTTTGAACGCATTAATTATGATTATTAGATATTCATTGAGATCTGCCAATAAAGCAAACTCAAAACTATAAGTCTCGTTGCATGCTGCGAAATGCTAATACGAGCTAGTATACGATGTTGTCCACACTAAATGGTCAGTGATATCCCTATATATCTCCCGCATCAATAAACAGTGTCGTTAAAAATTGTTTATCCTACTTTATTACTTTTCTATATTAGGCGATCATTAGCGACTAGCGTGTTCAGCCTCGAGAACTAAATTCGAAACCTACACATTCTTTGCGTAATTGGTACGAGACGTACCTGTTTCCCAACCAGTCAAGTACTTCATCATTTTCATATTATACATCGCTCTTAGCAATTCATTGTTATTTACCATTATTCTGAAATTAGTTAGCAAATGCACATCATACTTGACGCACAATTATATGTTTTTACTTCCAAAATAAACATCAAAATAAATCAAGTTTATATGATGTGCATTGGCAACAAAAATAGGTGCTTCACTATTAGTTTCAATACTGACAACATGTAGATCTGTCTCACAGGTATATAGTTTTGTAAATAATAATGCTCCTGAAGTTCGTTCTACATCCTCATGCCAGATCTACTTCAGCATTCCCGTAATGGAGCGGAGAGATTAGAGCAAACAATCTCTAGAGCCCACGATGGCAGCACATCAATCAACCTAACCAACTAATGGTCCTGAAAATATATTCTCGCAGGTTTCATTTTGAAGGGTTAAACGTGTGGATTGAGAAGTACAAATTTTACCTCCTTTTACTTTGTCGCCTAACGAATACTTTGTAAGAAGAGAAAGTTATGTAATCGTACGCCATACAAACGCGAAGTTTTTTACTTCTTTGAGTTTGTTTTCAATTTCATGATGAGTGTGGTAGTCTAAAAATTGATATTGTGGGGAAAACTCTTTTGAGGAATGAAATGTTAGCACAACAGAAAGCGCAGTTTCTGAATAAATTTATTGAATTACTACATGACGTCGAACCACACACACAGTCCAAATAGCATGCATGCATGAACTAAACATCATTATATTGTGTTCGATAAGTTATCTGGCACATAAAATGGCCTCATTAATATTCAAAACGTTTCAATATGTACTTGCAAATTATTCTCATGTCTCCAGTTCCGTTAAATTTCTTATTACTACGAGTATTTTCAGAATTATATAATGTATGTTAATCATCATTAATAATTCTGTCATTTCTGTATATGTTTTACAAAAAATTTTCATCTTCGCTTTCTCTGTTTTAAATAGGAAAATGGTCCACACAACTGGTACTCACACTACTTCACAATAAATCTGCAATCATGATTTATGCTTCGATGACTGTGTCGCCAGAGAATGAATAATCCTTCCATTAATAATCCATCCTTCCTGATCTGATGCGATTTCTTCCAGTAAGTCAATATTCTAGAACAGTTATGTCAGTGAAGCAGAATGCATTTTTTTAATGTGATGGATTAATTGTGTCTTTCTGTAGGTCATATTACTTTTAAAAAAATAAAAAATATCATGTTCATTTTTAAAGCAACATACAATTGAGATTTCGAAGTTCCTTGTTATTGAGCTTCGCACTTTCCATATTCCCAAGGAAATGAGAAGTAACTGTCTTCGTTCAAATAATTTTAGTTCTAATGTTTGTTTCCCTTTTCCACAATCAGTGATCAATGGTTTTGTTTGTTTTCATATTCTTAATTTTAATGATACATTTTATGTTCTTATTTACTGAAGCAAAATGCTCGGGAAATTAGTATCTCAGCGTCATGAACGGTTTGGCCTAATCCCTCTCATTTGCTGTCTTCTCGTCTTGATGCTCCGTTTTAATTTCTTTGGCCTGAAGACAAGATCGATGCGGTGCGCGCCTCTCGTTACAGGATTCGTTCACTTTAATGGCGGCCGCGGGCTCTCCGTGGACGTCGTTTGGAGGCGGATTCGGTCTTCGCCCGCGGTTAAGGGCGCGGCGCCGCGGTCGTCGGGGCTCTATCGTTTAGTGCATGAGCGCAACCGCCCCCCCCCCCCCGCAGCTAGCGGAGGCCGACACATAAAATGAATTAAGGTTGGCGGCGGAGGGGATTATGTTTCTTACGAGGCGGGTCGTTTTTCCGGAGCCCTGGGCCGGGACCTCGAGCTCCGGGCCCCGGGCCCTGGGTTCCGGGCCGGCGGGGGCGGGGGCGGCCGGGAGACAAAGCGGCGGCCGTCAGGCGCAGGGGCCCGGCCGCGGAGAAATGAACAGGCAACTCGTTCGTCAAATGGGCTGTGAACGGCCCGGCCGCCGCGCCGGCCACCGCGCGCGCCGCCAGCGCAGCAAATTGTTTCAACAGCTGCAACTTATACCTCGCAATCAACTTCCGAACGCGCAGGTAATGGCGCGGACGAGGACCGCTCGCCCCCGCTGCCGAAACCGAACACGCGGAGTCACCGCCCTTTATTGTCGCGCTGCGGGCGGGGCACGGCGCGGCGTGACATGGCGTGACGAGGCGTGGCGTAGCGTAGCGTGGTGTGGCGTGGCGTGGCGTGGCGCGGCCGAGCGCGGCCAGGCGCGGCGGGGCGGGGAGGGGCGGGAAGGGGGGAGGGGCAGGGAGGGGCGGGGCGGGGAGGGGAGGGGAGGGGCAGGGCAGGGCGGGGCGGGGCGGCGGGGTCGGCGCGTGCGGCGCCTCGGGTGGAGATGGTTGGCCGGTCCCTCCCTTACCACACGGAGAGCCAAAACCTTTTCACCGATGGATTATGTTATTTCGTCCCCTCCGGTCAAGACTAGGTTTTCTCCAAACCAGACTTTTCTTTCATATTATCTTCGATGCAGTCCAGTAGGAATATGTTAGGAATCCTTTCTGTCTAATGCAGAGAAAAAGAAAAAAACGTGTTAAACGAGATAATAGGATGGCATGGAATATACGAGTAGTTGAGGATTATCCCCATATGGTTGGGGGGTTACCTTAATTTTTAAACCACTACGTGTTTTCTTTTATAAAGAAACTTGAGCTTTCTATTCTCCAAAATTTCGTGTTTTTGCTTTATTCCATGTAGTTTGTCTTTGAGTAAGTGTGTTCATAGTTTGGCAATAGTTGGCGAAGCGAAGATAGATACAAAGTTCGAATATTCAGTGTTTTTAAATGAAAATATTACCAAATGTATGTAATCGACACACACTGGAATAGCAGAATTCTATTCAATTGTCCACATCAACAGACATGTTCATACCATGGTAAATATTATAAATTTCAAATATATTTTCAGAAAACGTTTAAATCGCAGTGATTAGTGATTGAATTTCTGCAGAGCTTGTAAACCTCCTTCATTTCATTAGTCTTGAAGTATTGAACGAGATGAAACATTATTTTGAGAGAGGTCGATTTTCTTTATAATGCATACGTTGAACAATTCTGGCGTAACTTTTCTGCAGTTCTTTCGTGCGATGAAATCGCAAGGCTTCATCTAGTAATATTTGATGTTTGTATTCATCGTAATGTTTTAATGACAAAATGGATTATGTAAATTGAGACAGTGTGCTCGTTGGATGATGACAAATGAACAAACTTGAAGAAACCAAGAACTCAACAAGCTGTTTTGATGTGGACGTCGTACAATTCAAACGCGTCAGTAGCGCGAAGTTGGCAAGTGAGCAACACTAGGTGAATATAATTTAGTTTTAAATAATGACGATGAACGCAAGATTGGTGAAATATTCAACTTGACATTTAACTAAATCTGGATTGAATATATCCCTGAATTCACATCAATTGAATTGAAGACTGCAAATGTAGACGTCAATACAGATGGGTGACGTGTATTATATGTTTGTAAAAAAAGAATTGCGCACAATTATTTTTTTGTTTTTATTTTGAGGATTTACTATATGCTCTAATAAAGGACATTCACAAAGATCGTATGGTTGCAATTGGGTTCAACATAAATAACATTGAAAACAGTATTCAAGGTAGGAAGGGAAGATGGGAAGAATTCATATTAATGAACAATAAATGAACGGAACAAGTGAAATAAATAAAATTTAATTTGATTTTGTATTTAGTTAACTATCATTTTTTAAAAGACTCGTTTTAATTTAAAGAAATTATAAAATTTTGTGGTAGTATTTCTTTATTACTTTCTCGTATACGGAGTAATATACGTAGTATAAAGAACGTTATGTAATGTTCCGAAAATTGGATTTCGAGATTTCAACGGAAATACACGTTTTGAAATACCCTGATACCGAAATAGTGATTTTTCAAAACGTCCATCTGTCTGTCCGTCCATCTGTCTGTCCGTCCATCTGTCTGTCCGTCCATCTGTCTGTCCGTCCGTCCGTCCGTCCGTCCGTCCGTCCGTCCGTCCGTCCGTCCGTCTGTCTGCCCTTCCGTCTGCCCGTCCTTCTGCCCGTCCGTCTGCCCGTCCGTCTGCCCGTCCGTCTGCCCGTCCGTCTGCCCGTCCGTCTGCCCGTCCGTCTGCCCGTCCGTCTGCCCGTCCGTCTGCCCGTCCGTCTGCCCGTCCGTCTGCCCGTCCATCTGTCTGTCCGTCTGTCTGTCCGTCTGTCTGTCCGTCTGTCTGTCCGTCTGTCCGTCGGTCCGTCTGTCCGTCTACCCGTCTGTCCGTCTGTCCGTCTGTCCGTCGGTCCGTCGGTCCGTCGGTCCGTCTGTCCGTCGGTCCGTCGGTCCGCCGGTCCGTCGGTCTGTCCGTCGGTCCGTCGGTCTGTCCACAAATGTATTTTTTTTAATATCTCTCATGCCGTTAATGTGTACATTTCCAGCAATTTGTAAACACTATTGAATTTGTGAGTTAATGTATTTCCAATGACTTCAATTGAAGTTTTTCGCCGAAACTCAAACATTTTCGGTGAAAAAGAGCTTCAATTTTCGCATTTACGGTAACGCTTTAACGCCATTTAATTAAATTCAGTTTCTAATGTTTCAATGAAAATTGCCATTTAGGACCAGGTTTTAGTTTTCTTTAATATTCTTAAAGTAATATTCCAGTTTTACCGTTAGGTCACCAAAAACATGAGAAAATTTCAAAAAAAAGAAGTTTTGGCGGTGATAATGACAGATGGCAAGATGGCAGCGGCAAGTCTGAATAGCTAGTCCAGACCAAAGAAAATAGAAAACTAGTTCGTACTAGATCAGCTCTTGTCTGTGCAATTCTGTGACACCACTAGCTTTAATTGTTCATATAGAATTCTTAATTTGCTTAGAAAATTATTTGATTTTATGTTATTTCCTCGGGTTTATTTTGAATAAATGATGTCTTATTTGAAATAACTCTATTTCTTAAACCAGTTATTTATTACAATGAGATTTCTGATTAACACTACCGGTGTACGTCAAGGTAAAATCATTTCGTTTTTATTTTGCTAATCCCAAATTGGAAAAAGTAAATTAAGATAAAAAACCAACGGTTTTAGTCTTTGTGCAGATGTTTTAGCATTAACAGTATTACAACGTAATTTGTAAGAATGTCTCTCGGATTTTGTTACCTCCAAAATTCATCAATATGTCGGTAGAATATACGAAACAATTTTTTAAATATCAACAATTCAAATAGTAGTTTTTTTCTTGGTTGGTATTATTTAGCGTTATTATACACATAGAGCGTGTCTAATGATATATATTGATATCGATGTTTTACTATAATATTTAAAATTACATCGTTTTATAGTCTGCTTCGAAAAATGTCTTCTCTTTTAATTTGTAGACAAATATCAAATGTACTTTATTAAGACAGAGTACGATCAAGAATACATATATCAGAATAGATCTTCTATATATAAACTGTAAAAACACATTTACTTAGAACACATACACGAAGAACATTTAACACTTTATTCATTGAGAATTAAACAATAATGCTTAATAACGCAATTAAAGAACATGTGTTATGCATTCAACCTACAGACATATTGTACTGTAACATTGATGTGCCTGTGACATATCTGTAGTATAGAACTATATTTTTAGCACATTTCTACATACTTTTTTTTCTTATAGACTACTAATATTTTTTACAAACATTTGAATAAGGTTGATCTTAGACCATCAAAATATGTTCACAACTAATAAAACTTGCTGCTGGAACCATTTCCAGTCCCCCAGACCTCTACAGGTCGTCGTCGTCGTCCTCCTCCTCCTCTTCGGCGGATTCCTCCTCCTCCACCTCCTCTTCCTCCGCCTCCTCCCTGTCCTTCCTGATGCCGTCCGCCGTCTCCAGCTCGTCGTCCTGCACGGGGTTCTTGTCGATGCGCTTCAGCTTGGGCAGGAAGGAGAGCACCTTGACGCGGTACTCGTCCTCCATGCGCTTCACCAGCGGCGTCTCCGCCACCACGAGCGTGTCCAGCCGGGGCAGTGAAGCCAGCTTGCTCACCTGCTTCACGCGCTTCACCTTCGTGTTGCGCAGGTTGACGTACGTCAGCGACGCCAGCGCCTCGCTGAAGCCCGACAGGTCTTTCAGAGGGTTGTAGCGAAGGTGCAGGACTTGCAGGTTGACCAAGTTGTCGATTCCTTCGATTTTTTCTATCAGGTTTTCTGCTAAGTACAGGCGCTCTAAAGTAGGACACACGATGCCAAGGGTCGATGTGAGCGAGTTGCCTCGCACGTCCAAGATTTTTAGGTGTTGTAGAGAGCTTGGGTCTAAATTAGTTATTTCTTTTATGTTGTTGTAGCTGAGATCCAAGGATTCAAGGAGTGGCTGCTCAATACCTTCTGTTGAAGTTATCTTGTTTTTACCCAGAGACAGAACTTGTAAATAATCCAGTGGCGGAAGTTTGCAGGTTGTCAGGAAATTTTCGCTTGCATTCAGCATCACCAGAAATTCCACTTTCTTCAGAACCGATAAAGAACTCTCATTCAAACGGTTTCCGCTGACGTCTACATACATTATGTGCTTAAATGTTGGAATAATTTCTATATCCGTTAAACTTTTGTTGTTGACTTTCATCATTAAATAAGCATAATCAACGCCGCAAGCGGTTTTACCCAGCTGACACAGTCCAGCTCTCGCATCTTCCAAGGTGAGAGGGACTGGAAGCATCTCATGCAAAACACTTTCCACCACAAATGTAGCCGTATCTTTCTTTGATGAGTCACTAAGCCTCTTTTGAACACGCGCGGGTACTACTTCCTCTTCTTCTTCTTCTTCTTCCTCCTCCTCCTCCTCTTCTTCCGTTGACTCGCCTTCCACTGACAGTTCCAACGATTCATCTCGTTCAGGTATGTTATCCATCGTTGATCACGATTATTTACTACTACGACTTTGAATACAAACAAAAGATTTTGTCCACGGCAAAAGCATTTGTCACGAAAACAAACAGATGTTTCCATAGTGACACAAATATATCCTACGAATACTCTGCAATTCAGAAGATAAGAATAATAAGTAATATTTTTTAATTATTGAAGAATTGAAGAGGAACAAATGAAGATCTAGGCGCATATATAATTCTGTTTTGGCAATGCTGCCCCTAATATACGAGTAAATAGAACCGAGGATTCTGCGCGCCGCCATCTGCATTTGGCTTCGGTTGAAGGCATAGTGTTGTCAATGTAGTAGACACTATAAACCTGTAGAAATCTCATATCTCTAGCACATATCTCAAGTACGTAACCTCCCAAGTCTGTATTCCGTACCACCTCACAGAGGTTCTCTCTCAGTCACTTCGTTCTTGTTATTTTCAAGTCGCGCTCCGATCAAGGCTGAGAATACAACCGCGCTGCTCCCTTGAAAATGTCCTACGCCCTTGAAAAGCTGATTCGCTCTCCACAAAGGGGGATACAATGTAATGGATCGCCTTGCACTCATTATAGTGGATTGCAATTCATTATTATTCCTAACACACATACTACGTCACGGAACATTTTCATCGCCCAGCGTAGCTGGTGATGCAGAAGAAGGTCGATTTTGATGGGAATTCAATCGACCTCATTATACGTGAGCGATGTTTTGAGACAGTTATAAAGATACCAAGAGTTTCACAATGGTTTACACGTTTAATGAGCAGAAAGTTGGCTCCAATTTCGTATAAACATTGGTTTATTGGTGTTGAAATACGAAAAATCTCTTCTTCCTTTTGTATGTATTATTTACCAATGCGGTTGAACCAGTTCCGTTAAACTACTTTGTTTTATTATTAAGACGAATAAATGCCTCGAATATTTTACTAGCAAGTAACCTATGTTTCACGAATAAAAATGAACAGAAACAAAACTTTATTCCGAATTGAAAAATATTATCGATAAAACAAGAAACAAACGTACAATTCCTTTGAAAGGCATCTATCTATGACGATGTCCTAGAGAATGTTAGGAGTGGATTCTTTTATATTTCTGACAGCACATGCGCATTAATGATTTTATAATACTTTTTAAGAAAATTGATTAGTCATGCTTCTTCAAAAATACTCGTCTTCTACAAATGTTCATAATCTGAACGATTTTGGTGTATGCAGTAAAGAAAAAGATATGTAAATACACTTAATTATTGTCGAGTCTAGATAATTACACTTTTTTGATTAGTGCAGCTTTTGATAAATTAAAATTATTGAACGGATAATAGGGACAATAATCTAAACACACATCCCTAGCGATATGTACGAAGTAGTTGTTAGAAATGAAGAAAATAGTATCTCGCTCAAAATCTTCGCTTGCAAGAAATAAACACTGGATGCGCCAATTTCATCACACTGCCAATTCCTCCCTCCCCTCCCTTTGCAAATGGCGGCTGCCGTGTAGAGCATTTGCACGCCTTCCCCCTAGCACACCTCACTTCGCACTTCGCCTCTCCAGCCAACGCTTAGCTGAACAAAACAGTTGCCCCTGCGGCATATGGATCGATTTGTATTAGGTATGGAGTGCAGAGGGGACGTATTTTCGACATATCTGGGCCGAATTCAAACACTCTGGAGATGAATTCTAGATACCGATTACTCTGTTCATTAGGTTTTCACGTTTTTTTAATCAAAGTCACGCGAATACCGTAGCAAGACATAAACAAACGAGTCACGGGCCGTGACTATCTTTCCTTCCTCATCATCGTTCTCTACCCTTACAAACACACACACTTTAATGCAGTACACTGCCACATATGTTGGAAGACCAGATTGGAGCTTCAAGCATAACCCTGCTTTGGTGTGCCCCACTGGGGTTCAGGGGGAGGAAATCCTGCAAGTGACGGGTAGATCAGCGCCGAATCTCACGTCCCAGCGGGCGAGGAACACCGCCCTTTCCCAGTATATAACATGCACTCCATTTACGGGTCTAATGACCTAAATCGTTGAAACAAATGAAAAATACGCCCTCCCTCCTTGTCTCTTGTTCACTGCCCACCTCCCTGCGATCTCCCATCTGCTCGGTCGGCCATGTGCCTGTCGGTACACCTGCACAACATCACCCCACTCCACCTCACCCCTTTTGGTCCGTCTCTTTCCACCTAGTAATACCCGCACAGGTCCGCCCCTCCCCTCCCCTGCCTGAGACCGCCTCCCAGGCACGACCGCCCCACGCCCACGTCTGTGTCATCCCCCCACCCCCGTCTGTCGCGCTAATTGACGCTTCCGCGGGCGGGCGCATGGGCTATGCCGCGCTGTATTTGCGCCGCGCATATCCTTTGGATTGACGGGCCGTCATAATGAACACGCGTTTCATTCTCATAAGCTGTTTATTTCATTGCTTACCGCCGCGTATCGATGTAATAAAGTAAATCGGAATGACGAATATGGAGCCGCTGTGATTGCATTCCACGCGCCGGCGGCGGCGGCGGCGCCCACGTGGGCGGTGGAAGCCCCGCGGCTAAAATGCCATTTTCGCCAATACGTGTGTAAATTTCATTAAAATGAGATATTAGGTTAACGTAATATGATTGGAGTAAAAACTGATATTTGCACCGTGTGATTGCCCGTCAGAGCAGAGTAATAGATATTATAGCGGGAGCGCACACGCGTGTTGGTTGGGTGTCGTCGAAGGGCGGGGCGGGGCGGTGGGTGCGAGGGGCGGCGGGGTTGTGTGAGGGTGTGGGGCGAAGCGGAGAGGAATGAGAGAGGTGTAACAAGTTGGAGACTTCAAGCGAGGCAGGACCTTTCCTGGTTCACTTTCAGAGTGAGGAGAAGGGGCGGGTGAAGCAGAGGGTAACGTAGGCAGTGTGGGAAAGCAGAGCGAGGAGAGGCAAGAAGAGATACTGGACTGTGAGCAACGCAGGGATAGGAAGAGCGTGAATGTGCACTGCAAAGCAATGTGGGGCGACGCTTTACGAGTCAGGGCGGGGTGTGAGAGGAATGAGGGAGGTGGAGACGGGGGGAATGTGGGAATGAGGGGGGATGTGAAGAAAACGCGTAGGTGATTCAGTGTGGGAGACACACGTGTGGGGTTGAAAAAGAAAATAGAGAAGAAGGGGGTTAGGCGGAGGCTGGGAAAGGTAAGCCGGGCGCACCTTGGCGAATGAAATCACCAATTGATTTCCGATACATCCTGCATGCGCTGCCCTGCTCGCTCAGAGTGGAGGGATGGAAAAGGGCAGTGCAGCAGTCCGTCCCCAACCCTTCTCCACCTCCCTCCCCTATTCTGCCCTGCCCCCGCCCGGGTACCGCTCTCGCCCTTCTCGCGCTGACATCCAAGAGAGCTGCCCCGTTTGCTCACAAAGTGAATCGCGCAGTGAGTTTTCGCTTTGGAACCAACGAGTGACACGAGTTGTATTAGCTAAAGAACACAAAACACTCTTAGTAGCTCTTTTATAAATAGAATGCTTCCCTTAAAACTACTAGAGACATTTTGTACGCTATTTCAACAGATTCAACAAGCAAAAATGTCACTATTTTCAAATTACAATAGAGTTGTTTAAATAATATAAATATTTTTACTATTTAGAAAATTTTTATTTTATTTAAGTCAGCTTCAGTTTCATAAGATATCGACAAACTCGATTCCGGCGAACATGCAATACCTATTTTTCCAATAAAAATTTTTTAACGTATTGGGTTCCCCTTTTTTTGCTGAAGGCTACCTCACTTACATCCCACCACACAGGATGCTCGCCTGTTATTTTCCGTTGTGAGGTAGCTCCTCAAGCCCCTTGTCATTTAATGTTATATTCCAAGGTAGCCTTTGAGTCCATCTCGGTAGTTTCTCCCATTTGCGGCTCGTGGAGCCGCGAGGGGAGCCGGGAGGAGAGCCAGCTTCCATATTCATATGGTTCCTTTCGCTTTATGTGATTACAGTTGTGACAAACCGTTGTATTTCTTGACCTTTTGAGAATCTGAAAATAACGCCTACTCTTCTAAACTTATGTTCAAAATTGACATCTAACTTCAAGCACGTATAAAATATTATTCACCCGAAAATGCCGCTGAAGACACGACGTAAGGAAGCGTAAAATACCCTAGCGCAAATACAGTTCCATTTCCAATTATCATGACGAGCAAAGATGTAGATAACAGAATCATAACAATCAATTGCCACGTAATACGAGTAATAGCAGTACATAAATAAGTGCAGTAATAACCGTACCTACATAATAATAACAACATGCTTTTGACGAAGTTCCGCAAGTTGTGAGAGAAACCAGGGCAGTGCATCACGCCGGGAGCGGCGTTTGCTCACGGACTGCGAGGGGTGCGGGGAGGGGGCTGCGGGGCGTAATCCGCGGCGGCAGCAGCGGCGGCGATCGCGTTAAGTGGGCGCTCGGAGCAGACGCGCCCTGGCGACGGCGCCGCCGGAAATTGGGCCGGGCGCGCGCCCACCACCCACTGCCCCGCCCCGCCCCGCCCCGCCCCGCCCCGCACCGCCCCGCCCCTCCCCGTCCCGCCCCCCGCCCCGCCACGCCGCGCCTCGCCGCTCTGCCTCGCCCTGAAACGCCCGCCCCGCCCCGCCCAGTCACGCCCCGCCACGCCACGCCACGCCACGCCTCGCCCCGCCCTGCCCCGCCCCGCCCCGCTCCGCCCCTCCCCGCTCCGTCCCGCCCTGCCCCCCGCCCCGCCACGCCGCGCCTCGCCGCCCTGCCTCGCCCTGTCACGCCCGCTCCGCCCCGCCCAGTCACGCCCGCCCCGCCTCGCCGCGCCTCGCCGCGCCCCGCCCCGCCCCGCCCCGCCCCGCCCTGCCCCTCCCCGCCCCGTCCCGTCCCCTCGCCCCGCCACGCCGCGCCTCGCCGCCCTGCCTCCCCTGTCACTAAGTCACGCCCTGCCCCGCCTCGCCTCTCCTCGCCCCGCCACGCCCCGCCACGCCCCGCAACGCCACGCCACGCCCCACCCCGCCACGCCCCGCCACGCTCTTCCCCGCCCCGCCCCGCCCCTCCGCCCGAGTCCGGCTAATTGGGACGCGCGGCGAAAAGGAAGTCGAGGAGAGAGAGAAAGAGAGCACAAGACAGGGCACGCCATCTGGTTAGGGGTCAGGACGGGAGGAGGTGGGTCAGGCTGCAGGAAGGGGCCCGGAGGAGCACCGCACGACCTTCTTACCACCTCGTTACGCGACCTCTGGAATGTATGTTTTGTAACGAGGTCCGACTCGGCAGAGAGCGCGCGGGATTGGGTTTGGAGGGAACGGGAGTGGCGGGAAGGAGGGCGCTTGGAGGGGCGTGGACGAAGGAAGGGGGATGGGGGTGACTCGTGTCCTTCCGTCGCCCCACCCTTTGTTTCACCTCCACCTCTGCCCCCCCTCCACGGCAGCACTCTGCCGTGTACCCTGCCCAACGTAGAGTCTATTTCTGCCCATCGATGCTCAAAGGAAGGAAGGCACGGAACAAGAAATGTGCGCGGAGTGGGGAGTAGGATGGGACAGAGAGTTCAATTAGCGGAATCGGGGTGGCGATGCAATTTGGGGCATGGCGGGTCGAAGCATGCCATAGCAACGTGGCGTGGCGTGAGGAAGCGAGGCATTGGGGAGTGAGACGGAGGGGACATGTGGCGAACGGTGGGCGTGGGGAAGTGTGGCGTAATACGGTGTAATCTAAGGCGGACAGAGAGTGACATGACGAGGCAAGTAGTGAGAATGATGGCGGGGCGAGGCGAGGTGGGATGGCGCGAGATGAGAGGGACGCGAGGCGGGCGAAGCGGGAAGAGGTGAGCGTGGCGAGGCAGGATGAGACATGGCGGGGAGAGGCAGGACGAACTGTGGCAAGGCAGGGTGAGACGGTGCGAGACCGGGCGAGACAGGGCTAGGCGGGATGAGGCGAGCGTGGCGAGGCGTGGCGGGAGAGGCAGGACGAGGTAGGGCAAGGTAGGGTGAGGCGGGGCGATATGGGAACAGGCGAGCGTGACGGGGCTGGCAGGGCTAGGCGGGATGAGGCGTATGTGTCGAGGCAGTGTGAGTCGTGGCGGAGGAATGCAGGACGAGGCGGGGTGACGAAGGGTGAGGTGGGGCGAGACGGGACGAGGCGGGCGTGTCGGGGCGAGGCAGGGATAGCCGGGATGAGGTGAGCGTGGCGAGGTTGGGTGAGGCATGGCGGGGAGAGGCAGGACAGGGTAGGATGAGGCGGGGCGATACGGGTCGAGGCGGGCGTGTCGCGGCTGGCAGGACTAGCCGGGACGAGGCGAGCGTGGCGAGGTAGGGTGAGGCATGACGGGGCGAGGCGGGGCGAGGCGGGGCGAGGCGGGGCGAGGCTGACCGAGATGCAGGGAGGCTTTAGGTCATGGCAGGGCGTAGAGTGTAAGGGAGGGGAGAAGCGGTGATGTCGTGGCGCGATGGGGCGCTCTCTGAGGGCGCCCGCGGGAGGGCTGCGCGCCGCTTAACGCGCGGCGCGGGCGTCCTTGCGGCTTTTGTGCCGCCCGCGCCCTCAGACAAAGCGCAGGGCGAGAGCGCAGCGGCGCGGGCGCGCGGGGAGGAAGGGTTTGCCGGCACTTTTAACGCGGCCTTTGCGGAAATCGCGCCGACACTTGTGATGCGGGCCGAACGTTCATCAAACACTTCACTTCACAACACATGTCTCCAATGAACGCACCCGATCTCATGAATTCAAGAAAGCAATATATACCCAGATTGCACGAACAACTACATTTTAATCAGTAATCGACAGAAAAGTCATATGATCATTGCTAGCAGCCAGTACGAATGTAAGTGTTGGCTGGGCTATCCGTGACGAGCCGAAACGTCAGCCACCATAGCTTTGACGCGGCTCGTCCCGGATAGCCCAGCCAACATAAACTCCGGCCGCGGAAGCCTACGCAACCAGTACGAATGTAAAGCTATTTGACTTTTCCCATGCATATCATTCGCTAAATACTTTATTCAACCTTATTTTGATCCCCGAATCTGAGTTGCACTACTTAGATTGTTACAGGTTATCATCGATCCATGGTGAAACAGAACCTTTGAAAAACGCAAAATCTTAGATATCTCCCTCTCCCGACAACATGGATTTAGGGAGCTGTGCTTTTTATTCGCCCCCAATTTCATGCAGTGATAAGGCTTCAAACAATTGCAGTTGCGTTCTCCAAAGTTTTGTGATCGAGCCGAGTTCACAAGGATGTTCTGGAAGAAATATTTTTAAACATATAGAACAATATAATTCACGGCTTTTCTCAAAACAGCGTGAATATTTCCTTACAAGTTTTCACTTTCAAAATATTTCACTTTAAGAATTCAAACATAATTCTCAATACAACACATCAATGTAAACAACAACACATTAATATAGACTAATGAATTATTAACTTTATTTCGAGCAAGTTTCCTATATTCAATTTTGACTTTCCTGATAAAATTTCCATTTCAAGTAAAATATTATTAGTCGCAATAACAATTTAATGTTCCTCTCAGTTAGACCTAAGTTAAATAATTCCAACGCAACCAACTCAAGACTATAAACAACACCCCTTTTCTCTCACCTTAATTCGTATACAGGCAACATTGTATAGATCATACAAACTATTTTCATAGAATTATTTTACATTTTTACAATATATTTTGTTTCGAAGTCGCAACACACGGATACGACTGTCCGGTTCGGCCTCAGCCGCACCGCAGTTAAAGGCGGGCACACGCAAGTAGCGGGGGCACAGTGTGTGTGTAGCGGAAGGGGGCGTGGCAGGGTGACCAGGGCGACGCGCGCCCTACGAAGAATGGCGCGGACGTGCCGCCGCCGCCGCCGCCGCCCCCGCCTCCTTTTATACCGCCACCTCAGCCGGCACCGCCCCTGCCACCGACCCCGCCCCAGCCCCCGCCCACGCCCCCTAACCCACCGCTGCCACCTCCGCAGCTGCCGCCACCACGTCGCCGTCGCTGCCACCGTTCCCGACCCCGACCCCAAACCCACCGCTGCCACCTCCGCCGTGGCCGACACCATGTCGCCGCCCCCGCCCTCTAACCCACCGCTACCACCTACGCCGCTGCCGACACCACGTCGCCGCCCCCGCCCCTTAACACACCGCTGCTACCTACGCCGCTGCCGACACCAGGTTGTCGTCACTGCCACCGTCCCCGACCCCGCCCTAAAACTCATTGCTACCACCTACGCCGCTGCCGACACGTTGCCGTCCCCGCCCCCCGCCCCCTACCCCACCGCTACCACCTCCGCCGCTGCCGACACCACGTCGCCGTCACTGCTACCGTCCTCGCCCCCGCCCCCACCCCCAAACCCACCGCTGCCGCCTCCGGCCACGCCGACACCACGTTGCGGTCCCCGCCCCCACCCCCTAACCCACTACTGCCACCTCCGCCGCTACCGACACCATGTCGCCGTCGCTGCCACCGTCCCCGCCGCCCCCCTCCCGCCACCGCCACCCCCGACACCGTGGCCGTACCGTCGTCGCCGCCGCCACCAGCACCGCTCCGCCGCCGCCGTGAGGGTCAGGGCGGCCGCAGCGGCGCTGCGACGGCGGCCAGCAGAAGCTGGGGGACGGGGCGCGGGATGGGGAGAGGCGGAGCGCTCGTGGACGTGCACCATAAGCGACGGACGCGCAGTTGGCAACTTTGGGATTTCAGGGGCGTTCTTCGCTCGCCAGAGGAAGCTGCGAAACTGGGGGATTTTCGAGAGGATTACTTTTGTTGCTTTCGTTACGGTAACGCAAATTGTAGATTCGACTGACACATATATTTTCAAAACTGTTTTTAAATATTTTAGCATTTACATTTAATACTAAAGAATAAACAAGAAGAAGAATTTCAGAACTATCTGTTAGCAATAAATATAATTTTCCATTCAAGGATAATTTCCATAGGATTAAATTAGAACTTATACTTAAAATGTGTTCTTAGGAACGTCAAGCAACTGAGCATGCTTTTCAACCCTATTAATATCTACTACTGGCTTAGTGCATTAGTTAGATTGCTGCGGGGATGGAAGCAACTTCAATGAGCAGAGAGAGAGGGAGGGTTGTGGTGATCTGCATGGAAACTGCAAACGATGACGACGGAGAACAAGGACCAATCGCTGGAGAGGGCCATGGCTAGAACTTGCCGAAAGGGAGGGAAATCCTAAAGGCAGGAGTTTTGCAGAGCGCAGGCAACGCGTTCGTACCAGCCAGCGAAATCGCTTACCGCCTCTGATCACTACGCTTACAAGGGACCGGTTTTCAACAAAACGGGGATGTGGCCGTTTATTTAGCGCTATTCATTTATCCCTTTTCTGTGATTATATCGCCGTAAGGAATTGGTTCCATTAGTAGCACACATTTATCAAATTTTCTTAACGTTAATGATAGTTTTGGCGTGAGAAATCACGTTAGATTCGAAAATAATGTGTTCGAACGAGATAAATATTCAGCGCCCGCACGTAAGAATTTGGCGCTGTGACTGGGGCCCAATCGATCTCCTTACAAATCCAACGCCAAGCCCTGGCGCAGATCGGCGACGCGGCCGGGGAAGCGGTGAGGAGCGAGGCGGGGGCGCGGAGAGGAAAGAGGCGGCGGGAGGAGCGCCGCGGGAACAAAGGGCGAAGGGCACGGGAGGGGGGAGGTGCGGGGGGCGCCAGTAAACAGCCCCATTGTTCGCACGAGAGGTCTCACGCATGAAATATTCTTCACAAGACGCTGCGCGACGCGCTGGCGGGGGCGAGGGCGAGGCCGAAGGCGTGGAGACGGGAGGAGGGGGAGGGAGGAGGGGGGGAGGGGAAACGCCGCGTGGCTTGCGAGCTGCAGCATCAGCAACGGTGGCGACGCCCGGGGCGCGGGGCAGTAAACACTTGTGGGAGAGCGTGGCGCCCGCGAAGCTGTGGGCGGGGCGAGGGAGCAAGCGGGGAAGAGGAGGGACAGCGGCCTGGGCGGAGAGGGGGGACGCGGGGGCAGATGAACGGCGACAGATGAACGGCGCGTGGGCGGCGCGTGGGGGATTCGTGGGCGTCTCGGAGGCGAAGGGGGCGGCGAAGAAGGCGGTGTAGGGGCAGGCGAGGGCGGTGAGGGGGCGAAGGGCGCGGCGCGTGGGCGGCGCGTGGGCGGCGCGGGGGTGGCGTGGGGGTGGCTCGTTTGCGGCGCGTGGGCGATTCGGGGCGTCTCGGAGGCGAAGGGGGTGTCGGAGGGGGCGACGCAAGGAGGTGTAGGGGCGGGCGAGGGTGGCTTGGGGACGGCGTGAGGGCGAAGGGGCGGCGGGTGGGCGGCGTGGGGGATTCGGTGGCGTCTCAGAGGCGAAGGGGGCGTCGGAGGGGGCGACGCAAAAAGGTGTATGGGCGGGCGAGGGCGGCTTGGGGACGGCGTGAGGGCGAAGGGGCGGCGGGTGGGCGGCGCAAGGGCGGCGCAGGTGCAGCGCGTGGGCGGCTCGGGGGCGGCTATGAAGCACAAGGGGCAATAGAGAGGGTGGCGCGGGGGCCGCGCGGGGCAGGTGGTACCAGGGGGCAGTGGGGTCGAGGGCGGCGCAAGAGTGGTGGCAGGCCCAGGGCAGAGTTAGCGGTGGGGTAGAGTGCGCCGTGGCAGCCACCGTGGCGCCGGTTAGGTGTGCAGCGCCAGACGTCGCCACCCACAGGCGACCCCCACTGCGCCTGCGTGGGAGCGTCAAGTGTAGACCACCCCCGTGCAATCCTTTCCTTCTCCGAATGCACGTCTTTTCACTTTTTATTTCTATAACAAATCTTCAGCAGTTGTTGGCAACCTGCCCTTCAAGGTTGTAACAGAAACGATAAGAATCGAAAGAAAAAAATAACAAACAATGTAAATGATTATTGAATTGATGTGTATTTCAGTCTTGGATCTTCTAAAAGTGATAGGAATAAAATAATATTGTATTCGAAAATGTCTTGGGTTAATCGTGTGTATTAGAGATGGTGTAATTTTCATGTTGAATGTTGGGGAAATTAGGGGGCAGTAGAACGTTGATTATAGTGACGACTTGTTATTAGAATTAATTTCTTGTGATGGAGCGGAAGAAAGTGGGATTTTGTGTAATGGAATGCAATTTACAGACGAAAATAAAAAAAAATATACGAAGTGAAAATTTTATGCGAGTAAAAAATATAAAGCTATGGCTTGTGAAGTGAAAGGGGGTGGTGAGAGAAGTGGTATATAGTAGAATGATCAAAAAGTCAGTTAGATGGGAGAGAACATCAAGAATGGCGGGGAAGCCATCAAGAGAAGAATGGCGGGGAGTGTTGGAAAGGGGCAAGTACGTTAATGTCGAGTAGGTTCAGGAAGTGAAAAGGTTTTACACTAGAATCGCGGTCATTTTCACTGTTTTATTGTTTCAGTAACTCTTTGTGTCTTTAATTATTATTTGAAATGTAATGCCCGGTAAATAAATTTTATATAGAACATTCGTATACCTATTTCATAAACCCAAGTATACTCTTAGACATGCACCACTACTTCGGATCCTCAAAGTAAATAAATAAATTTTATAAATAAATATAAATATTATTGAAAAAGAAACTTTCGCTGCTTCCCTTCTTTGAAGAGAGAAGAGCCTTGCCGATGTGAAGAGGATGAGTCTTTCTAGAGTGAAGAGGACAATTTGAGATAGTTAAATATTACGACCAGTTATGGCGAGACATGTGTAATAGTAGATAAATGAGATCATTGGAGTAGCATGAGATGACCGCCCGCAGAGGCGACACTAGAGCGGCCCCGCGGCCAAGGACAGAACTGGGAGAGAGTGGGAGAGACGAAAGAGGGGGCGTGGGAGGCGGTGACGTCTTTCACGAGCAATTTAAATTTCTAAAGGCTCGTGTGTGAGCTAAGTCTTCCCGCTTGCAATATTCAACGGGTGGAGGACGCCGCCGCAGGCACAATTAAACATTGAACTCATGAATAAGGCCCCTCACCGGGAAAGAGGGCGATTTGCTGACTGTGCGGGTTAGCAATGTTGCCGCCCCCCCCCCCCGATTCCTCCGCTACCCATGTCCCTCGCCCCCCGCCCCTGCAAAGTCCTCATCGCCTCATTGCTAAGGAAGAATGCTTCGGTGAAGGCACAATGCAGACTTTATGGAAGCACTTTCATTTAGATTTCATCTTAGCTCCATTGATGGGTTCCCATAAGCAGCCGCCAGTGATTCCAAGAAAACGTCAATCGATCCTGCGACCTTGCTTTTACGGAAGAAAAAAAAATCACAATTTAGCTTAATTGTGGGTCAGTAATGTTGCACGATTAAAACCGTATGACAGATCCCAAACAAACTGAAATTACACTTTTACTTTAGAATAGATATTCTAATTATATACCGTTGCTAACATAACCTTTCAGTATTCGCGTGGATTGCTGTTGTAATCCAGTGTTATTGATTCACAGTTGAAAGTGAGAGTTGATGATATTGTGGTGTGGCAGACTTTCGTAGACTGCTCCGTTTCATGATATATAGCGGAAAATTATTTAAGTGACAATTATTGCGCGTGCGATACGTTCCGGATATAGCTTGCATTACAATAGTAATTTTTACGAACATTAACGCTACAGATTGCAACCGAAGAGGTCGACCACGACTCTACAGGTTTCGTGTGTTGTAAGAGTTTTCTATGCGAGCGTGGGGTTATAAATTTCGGGAGTGAGTTTCTCACTGGTGAATAAAAACACACTCACAAGTATTATTTTAACAACATTTATTGGTAATAAATTCTACACTAAAAATAATTGATCTATATACAGGTATATTACAGGTACTTGTGTTCTTCACTTAATTATTTTTCTTACACACAGCTCCGTTCTCTTGATTATTTATTTACACAGTTCATTTCTTCTGATTATTTATTTACACTGTTCTCTGCAATATTATTATTTATTTACACTGATCACTACTTCTACAGTATCACACAGTCCGCTGCGCTGTCCATGGTCCACTGCGCTGACCACAATTCCCTGCGCATACCACAATTCCCTGCGCGGACCACACTTGACAGCGCACACCAGGGTCCACTGCACTGCTGTTTGCCGCGATGCACACACACTTCACAGTTCAGCTGCCACTGCAGACTTCAGACTGCTGACTGCTGTTCACCCACTGCACCACTGTTCACCGTAATGTACAGTTTACAGCACAGATCCCACTTCAGACACACTGACGGACTGACTGCTTATTCACTGATTACATAGACTAACTGATCCGCGGCTGCTTACTTCCGACTACTACTTACACTGGCTTACACTGACATACTTACACACACCGACTTACACTAACTTACACTGACTGACTTGACTGCTACTGACTCGAGCATTTGTACCTGGCCGGCGCTCGTCTCGACACACCGGCACTTTCGTCGCCTTTCCCCGCGACTCGCGAATAGTCCAGTTCGGTGGGAAGAAAAGGGGCGCCGGCAGATGATGCAATCCGCGCGCAGCGAATCCGGCAGTTGATGCAATATTCGTTTAAATGTTTATGATCGGAAAAGGTTGTATTAATGTTTTGGATGGCAAAGTTAACAGAGATTAAGACAAAACACTAGAATCGGTGCCCTGTAGAGAATACGAATAAGAGGATAGCATAAAAGTCGACGAAATGCGTAATAATACAAATACATAATTTGTAGACACATACGGCAGTGAGTGGAATAAATTAGCGCCGCCGGAGAAAAAGAGCACTCGTGCAAACAACATTGTCTTTCACTCGCCGTTTCCGAAACTCCGTGAAAGAAATGCAAAGAATTCAACAAAGAATCTATTGTTTCTGGGCGACAAAGTTGTGCGAATTTTACTGTCTAGCAATACGCACATACAGAAGGCTAAACCTCTTTGTCAGCAGAAATATGATACAATGTGAAGCGAAATAGAACTGAAAGGTTTGCTCACAGTATTTTATATTGCTTGGGGGCCATATATCAAAGTCACTCACACTGAATACTGTTGACATGTCGAAACTCGGATTGAAACAACACAGGTAATGAAACAAAAGCACTTATGAGAGCAGTGAAAATTCTGTATCTACAGTGGTTTTCACCAGAACACACTTCGAAAATCTATGTAAGATCTATGCGGCACAGAAACTATCAGAATATAGCAACTAAAGGTTTCAACAATTTTGGAAATAGTCTTTATTTATTATACAGGAGATTAATTTTATCAAGTACACAAAACATGTAGAACATCAAAATTTTAAAAAATACACATTGATCGGCACGTTTGTGAATAAATTTGTTTAAAAGTAAAAAACAATTTTGGGCATAATTCCATTGCATTCAACACATTAATAAATAATATAACACTCTGCATTCTGCAACAGATCAGTGATTTAGATACATTTATCTGTCTGAATATTAAGAAAAATGGTAAAATAAAGTCAATAATAATTTTTGAAATGGACTACAATTGTAATCTAACAGCGCTTGCGTTACAGTTTCGAGCGCGACCTTTGAAGGGTTATTTATCAAGCCAATACCAAATATAATACATACAACACTTTTGCAATAGAAACTGCATAATTTAGAGGCTATATTTTGGAAATTCCAAGAGTAGAAATACGCAAAAGTCTGATATTTTGAAAATATTAAGATAGCAAAATGATTTTTATATATAATTAAAAAGATCATATTGTGACTGGAAACCTTTCACGCAAGCCGAAAAGCGTATTTTTGAAAAAATGTCTTGAAACATTCTTTGAAAGTTGACACTAATTTATCTTCTTAGATATATTAAAAATGTAAAATATTACTATATTTGGAAAAAATACAACAAACGAACCAGTCAAGTGGTGTATCATCGTATCGCAATTGCAATTTGACCTGATTTCAAATCTCGCCTTGTAAAACGCCCCAGCAGCATTGCACAAGAAGAGTGAAACATTGACGATCGCGTTTAGATCCATCCACGAGCTCACAAGTGGTCTTGAAGGAAACTTGCAACGGAAGTAACGACTGTCTTGAGTCTCCATGTTCCCGCTTCTGCCTCTCATAAATCCAGAGCTAAGAGCGTTGCTCACCTGCTCTCGGAGGCTCCGCTCTTGTGCGTTTAGCCCCAGATGCGTGTCACAGCGTCGTTCTCTTCGGCGCCGCAAACACCGGAGCGCGGCAAGTGCCAGCAGCACCTGCAGATTCTGCAGGGCCTTTATATGGTAGGGCCACGCACGCCCGCGCGCCGACTCGCCGCCGTCGCGAGGTTTTGAACTCGAAATATTAGCGCCTCTTTGCACTCCGCGGTTGAATCGTTTGACACATTACTCAGTTGCACGCTTTTCTCTACTGGCACCAAAAACGCAAAATTAATTTATTTATTGAGAATGTAACACAGTGTTTTTATTTTTATTGGATGATCAACTTTCGAGATTCCATAATTTCGACGATTCCATAAATCACAATCTGTCAGACGGCAGAGCTCTGGATAGTCTACAAATTCCGCCTACTCCAGATCTGCTAGACCAGGAGGAAGAACCTCTGACCGGGAGATCCTTGGTTCGAGTCTCGGCGGGGGCAGGCTTTCGACGCTAGCTAGATAACTAGGTCGAATTCAGTCGCAGTCTGGAGACTTCTAGCAGTTTATGAAAGTAGCTCTGATCGGTAGTTTCCCGTGGCTTCACCGATCAACATCAGGCGAATGTCGGAGCAGTACCCTAACAAACGGGCTATGGACCGCGTACGATAATGCCTTCCTCTTCCTTTTCCTACCCTAACCCCGTACATACAGCCATTTACACTTACATGCACAGTACATGTCTGGAACGTAAAGCTTGTCCCGGTTGAGGCGTGGCCCTACTGGTGGGAGATACCTAGTTGAGGAAAACCCGCTAGGTGACTGCAGGTGTTGTGTGTTTTGTCGCGAAGCGTTCAGGAGGCAGAATGTGGTATAATGCCTGGATTGAGAGACAGCCAGATGGATTTGGGACGATAAATTACTTTAGATGAACAACTAAAACAAATGTTATTTATATAGTTCATATTCCATTGCTGCCCTTCCGTGTTTTATCACCACCAGCGGGATTGGTGAGCTCTGGTGGCGTTAGAGAGCCACTCCCATCGCCGGCGAGTAACAAAAGAATGACGGATTGCGTCGGAACTTCGCTTCCCATGCCAGGAGGCGCGTGTTGGGCGCGAGTGCATGTCTACGCGGTGTTAACGTGTTCTGTTCTCCCACCACCCACCTGCCGGCGCCCTTGGCCCGGCCACGGCCCATACAGCAGGGCCTCGACGCATGCGATTCTTCGCGGCGGTGCGGGGGACACGGAGAACAATTGTGGCAACCGCCATTTCTGGTGTTGGTTGGAAATGGGCATATAAGGAAGTTGGAAATGTCGTCGTCCTATCCGACCAAATCCCATGAACGACATTTAGTAATTCCACGTCACGGTCGTGAATTCTACAATGGTACAAGAAACGAGCTCGAACACTCACTACTCCCAAATCTGTGCTTCATGGTTTTTGTTTCTAACAAATATAACATGGCGTCGCTTACAGGTCAAATCTGTGTGCCAAAATATTTCAAAGATATTTCATAGTTTAAAACTTTCTCTGGGGCATTCGATTGATCGCTGGACAAATGAATTGCTGCATTGAAATATGACAGACTAGAGCAATCGATTTTCGGATTTCTTCTCCAGACCGTGGAATTGTTTGAACAGTATCGAACATTTGTCATCAAAGGAACTGACTGATTATCCTCGGACTATGAAGTCCTAATATACCTTAGACATTGCTACACCAACTCTTCGTCTTCATTTATACAAAGAAAATGTTGACCGAATTCTCGTGTATAAATGCGATCAGTGTAGCAAATGGCTAGCGACAATGCAATTAACACTAAATTAGACTTCAGCTCGCGCACATTGTACTGTCTAACGCATTTTAGTGTTGAAAAGCACTCTTTCCTTCTCTGAAATGAAGGTCTCTTTTTTTGTAATTTTTGATGGAGGATTTACGTTCGAGGTTAATCAATTGTTGTCTCATAACATTCTTCTCCAATCACAAACGATCCGGATTACCTATCTTTTACTTCTCATTAACGTTTAAACATCGGTGAAAATCGCCCGTTAGCATATGGCTAGCGAGCTAGTTTTCCAAGTCGGAACCCCTGGTTCTATTTCAGGATTGAGAAAAATTAAACTGTTGTGTTTGACTGTCATGTTCAAGTTCATTAAGCTGGTTGACAATGTGAACTCTTCCGGTAAATAGAGAACGCCCATTACATAGCGTAAAGGATTGCGACCTGCTTACTTCAGATCCTCCGAGCCCCTGGCCGTCATGCTGTAATGTCATGGAAGGGCCATAGTCTTACAACTCTGTAATGCCAGAGAACGACAACATAAAATAACGATTTTATTATAAAAAATACAGTAATATCATCTCACGTCATTGGAGTATCACTCTAAATCAAATAATTCATCTAAAATTAACAGTTAGATGAATCTAATCACCGTACATAAAACATTTTAAACGTATGTATTGTAAAATTGCTAAGTATGCATGTTAACAGATGGAAGTCAAAATAAACAGAAAAAATCGCTTTGGAACTCAAAGATTTTCAACACTGTTCCAGCGAAAAATTCCAGTATGTATTTTAGTGTGGAATTCCGATTTCCCCCCCCCCCCCCCCGAGAAGTCGCTAACGGTGACTTTTATTGCATCAACAGGCGCAGATTCTCGAGTATTGCCCATACCATTGTGCCTTTCCTGCTTAACATATCGCTAAATCTCAAAATGCAATCAACCTGATGTCATATTACAAAGCGTATCTACCCACGCGTGTCTCTAGCAATGTAGCTAGTGTCGAAAACCCTGCCACCGTCGGTACTCGAACCTTAGGACCTCACAGTCAGAGGCACTGCAAAAACATCAACTGATGCCCTGAGCCACCTAAGTCTGTATATTGTTCGGAGAAAACACGGAAAGCAACCGATCAGAGCAGCCGGCAGCTAGAATTCGCCTCTAGACAGCGGCTACAAGCGGCAGAGTCTCGAACCCTAGTGCCTCCCGGTCAGAGCCCGGTCAGAGCCCGGTCAGAGCCCGGTCAGAGCCCGGTCAGAGCCCGGTCAGAGACCGGTCAGAGACCGGTCAGAGACCGGTCAGAGACCGGTCAGAGTCAGCAGCTACACTGGCTCTGTACATACATAATGCAAGGAACCCACGATATACTTCCTCGCTTTCCCTTATTTTCCCTTTTCGTATTCCCTCGCTTTAGGAACTTCCCGTTGTTTACAAGAAAGGTGAACGTGCGAGGAGGCGACCAAGGCGGCCAAGGCGGGCGAGGCGTGTGTCGGGGCGCGTGCGATAAGGCGGGCGCGGCCGCGTGCGCAATCGCCGCGTGCAGCCCGCACGCGTCACGCCCCTCCCGCCTCCGCCCCCCCTCCGCTGCCTCCGCCGCCCGGCTGCTTTATGGAATGGCTTCTTCGCCGCGCCTCCCGCGGCCGCCGATACTCGCGATCGTAAAGGCAGCGTTTACTCGCCCGCCACTAAACTTTTAGCGCTGGATTAATAGAAAAGAATTTACTAACTTTTTATGCTCCCAGTGGTCTTGAAAACAAGGAGTGGGAATTTTAAATTTCATATAGGATAGGGAGGTGGAAAGATGAGCAAAATCATAGTTATCATAGTGAAATGTGTACCTGACATGTAAGTGGTTAACAATTCTTAAACAAGATTCATTTTTTCTCCAAAGAAATAATTACGGCATTTCTCTGATTTTGAAATATTCTCCCAGTTGTTGGCTGAGATCTGTACTACTGTGCTTTCATATTTGAAGGTCCCATTAGTGTTGTACATGAAATCAAAAATTCTTATCTTCCCACGTAGGAACAGTCTATACTTAATTTCACTTCATTGCAATAAATTTCTAGTTAGTTTTGATGATAGTTATATTAAAATTACTTTTACTAACGTAATAAGAAATATAACTTCATAAAAATAACTTACAAATCTTGGGTAAATAAACTTTATTATCCCGAAAAATTAATAACGTTGAAGTTTAATTAACGAGACAGGGATTATTAACAAACGAGACATGATATTAGGACATACGCAAGATTTCATAACAATGTTCTGATTTTGACTGGTGTGTGGAATGCAAGGTAGGGCACAATTACAGAGTGAAAAGCACCAATCCTTACCATTGCGTGGAGCGGTTGGCCTGTAACCATGTGTTTTTCTTGCTGTCTCTTTTCTATTGCATTAGAAGGAAAGGCCAGTAGAAATTGGCATTTGATCATTGCTCCGCAAAAGAAGCTCATTTTCCGCGTACGTGAATTGTGCAAATCGCATTAATGCACGCGATCCTCCTCTTCCTTGGCTTCTGGCTCAGCCACAACATCAGCTTCACCCTCAACTTCAACCTCAGCCTCATCCTCATACCCTACCTCAACCTCGGCCCCAACCTCTCAGCCGCAACCTCTCTGCCCCAACCTCTCTGCCCCAACCTCTCTGCCCCAACCTCTCTGCCCCAACCTCTGTCCCAACCTCTCTGCCACCAACCTCTCTGCCCCCAAACTCTCTGCCTCTACATCTGCCTCAACTACGCTTCAACCTCCACCTCAACACCTGCCTCAACCTCTGCCTCCACCTGTATCAACCTCTGCCTCAACCTGTATCAACCTCTGCCTCCACCTGTATCAACCTCTGCCTCAACCTGTATCAACCTCTTCCTTCACCTGTATCAACCTCTGCCTCAACCTCTGTCTCAACCTCTGCCTCAACCTCAACTCTCAAATTCTGCCTGGCCTCCCGGGCGCCCGCGCAGCTCAGCACGTGCTCCTCCGCGCGAGAACCGGTGTCGCCGCGATTTTATACCTGCGATATTTACGGTCGGGCGGGTTACGAGCCACACCTCGGCGGAGCTCCTCCTCCCCTTCCACTCCCGTCTCCTCCCCATCTCTCTACCCCCGCACCACCGATCTCCGAGGTCGCCGAGACACCCGTAGTTTTCGCCTCTCTCACCCTCGATTACCCCCTACCCCCTCCCAAATAACCCCAATGTCCCTAACCCCCAAACACACTTAACGTTTCTAACCACAACACCTCCCCAACGTCCCAACGGCCGCAAACGCCCACAACGGTCCCGACTCCTCCATCGCTTTCCAACATCCCTAATGCCCCGAACATCCTCAACGTCCTCCAGCGTGTGTAACGAATCAAATTAACCGAACTTCTCCAATGCAGTCTGACGCCTCCATCATCCGCAACGTCGCCAACGCCCCCATCGTTTCCAATTCCCTCAACGTCCCACCGCCCTCGTGGCCCAAACGCCGCCTCCCCAGCGTCCTCGCAGTCCTTTAAGACTCTAATCATACTACACTCCTAATGCCATCTGCGACGTCCTAACGCTGGTATCTAGGCGCCACATCCATCATCCTTTCCCGTCCATTCCACCTCCGTTAGTAGCTATAGCTACTAACATATGTGTTATTTATTTATATATTGTCAAGTGACCATTATGACTGGTTTCTATAGTAATCTAATGAAAATGTTAATGTCTTTGAAAAATGGTGGGAAAGAAGGTATTATTAAAAAATAGTGTATCTGCTAAGAAGGGGATCCAAATTGTTACCTAAATGGGCGTCAATTTCGGGTACGGAAAATATATCGTCATTGTTCCTTCACTAGTTGCCGTAATCAGTTTTCCTGAGCGTTTTAAATGAAAAGTATTACAACACTGACAAAAGAGATTTTTCAAATGGTTGATTTGAAGTCTTCAATTAAAATGTGTAAAGCATGTTTTCAGGCTACCCGACAACATCAACACAGAGTAATAATAAATTATCAAGAGGTGTGTATCGTTTCACATTCCCTTATTGGAGCTTCCTGGATTTCCACTTCGTGTAACCATACGGACATCTATGTGACACGCCATCCGTTTCTTCGGGGTACTTTTACTTCGTCTTCTCCGTCGTCTTGACAGCATTCTCGCTGTGAGCGTTCGGCGCAGAAATCTCCTCCCCCGCCCCACCGACTTCGACCCGACCTTCGACAAGTTCTTGCCACAAGTTGCGCCCGCCGTCGCTTACCTGCTCTCGCCGCGAGCTGTCGCCCCCAGCGACCGCATGTAAGCGAAGGCGGTCGCGGCGGACGCCTCCCCAGGGCGCCGCCGGCGAATTGTTGGACTCCCCCTCCCCCTCCCCTTAGCGCCTCGCCCCGCCCACTCCACCCACGCGGCAAGCGGCTGGGGTGGCTCGGAGACAGCACTGCGTTTGCCTCTGCGGCGCCGCGGAGAGGCAGATTCTAGGGATCCAATGGTTTTGACACTAGCTACACGGCTGAGTCGAAATCAACAATTCTCAGCGAGGACAACAGCGGTCGGCTACTCTCATTGGTAGTTTTTCGTGGTTTCTCATATCTATTTCAGGCGAATGTCGGAGCAATACCTTAGCAAACGGACGCGCGCAATCTTTACTTCATCGTCATCCCCTCCGATCCCCATACATTTATGCACAACATCATCACTCATATCGGAACACCATTGGGTTCTTAGAGCTTGTCCCATCTGAGGCGGTGACACGCTGATAAAAGCCCTCTCTCTCCCTATTATCTCCAGGCGGCGTTTTAGTGTCACTATATCAGGCTTCAAATCGTTTATGACAATTGAATTAATGAAAGAACGTAAGGTGATTTTGAAGAAAAGAATGAAATTATCAGAAAAAAACAACAAAAATAGACATTTGAAATGAAAAAAGTTTGATTGAAATTGGAATCAATGAATGACGCACTGATGAAACTAGTGGTGCTACAGAATGGCACAGACTTTCCGTATTAGTTTTCTATTTTTTGGTCTCGCCTAGCTATTCGGACTTGCCACATACTCTTGCCAACTGTCATCTATCGACGCCCAAAGTACATTTTTTTGAAATTATGTTAATTTTTCGGTTTTCTAATAGTAAAACGGAAATATTATTTTAAGAATATTAAATAACAGTAAAAGTAAAATCTTGACCTAAATGGCCTTTTAATTTGGAGCTGTTTGTAAGAAAATGACATTTATGCGCTACTGTAATTCGAAATTTCAAGCTCTTTTTCACATAAACTTTTAAATACAGCACATTAACTCATAAATACAAAAGTGTTTTGTTATTATTAACTATAAAGTGTTATTATTATTAAATATAAAGTCTTTTCTTATATAATATGCGTATTACCGGCGTAAATAATCTTTCAAAAAATACATTTGTGTATGAACAAAAAAAATCTCAAAACGAACTTTACGTCATATTAAAGCGTGCAATTATCACTATCCGTTCAAAAAGTTAGAAGAAAAAAATTGAAGCAATTTAAAAGAAAATGGCGTTTACGCGTTTCTGAAAATTTTGAGTTAATTTTTTACAGAAAACGGTTGAGTTTTCGCAAAACTGTAGACGAATGTACACATGTACTCATAAATAGAATAATGTGAACAAATTGCGGCTAATGTTAATATTATCGACGTGAGAGACAAATAAAAAAACTATATTTTCATCATTTTGGAAAAATACAAGAATAGGGAAATATGGCGTTTATGTCGTCTTACGAGTGTATTTTGCACTACTTCTACTAAAAGTTTAAAGAAAAACATTGGACCCGTTTTTGAGAAAAGCTTGTTTTTGTTACTTTTTAAAATTGCATATATTGCACGCAATATTGCGCGAAAACTACTAAAATTTTCAAAAACTGTACGGAACTTAATGAAAGAACTAATTGTGGACAAACATTTAATTTGAAGGAAGAACATATATCTTCAATTTTGTAGTTGTAGGAAAAAGCGGGAGAAAATTCAAAATTTTGCATTTTTCGAACTTTCAGGGCTAACCGTGAAAATCTGACCTATTTCACCTTGAGAAGTGTATTTTACTCGATTCTTACAAGAAATTTAAAGCAAAAATGGAGCGGTTTTTTGAGAAAATTTTGAAAATATCCAGGGAGCTTTATGTAAAGTTTCATGTAAAGAAAGTTTTTCAAAATCTCAGAGCTTTGACCCATGCAAGGTCAAGAGGGATTTATTCAGTTTGGAAAAAATCGCACGCATAGTTTCGGTGCTAATGTTGTTTACAAACACCAGACTCACGGACGGACGTTTTGAAACAAAAAAGAAAAAAACACTTTTTCGTATCAGGAGATCTCAAAACGTGTATTTTTTGTAGCATTACATAACTTTCCCTTATATTACGTATATTACTCCGAATATACATATGTATATGGGAAAGTAAAAAGAAAATAAATAAGTGAGAAATTAGTCCATGTTTTTCATAACATGTCAAATCAATAATGAAATATAAGAAATTATCAATTTGAATTTGATGTTTTTGTGCAGGTAATTAAACATCTAATGAATACTGAGAAATACTGATTTATCGCTTCAGAGATTTTGTAACAAATGTTCGTTCCTCAATTTTACACTACTTTTACGATCACAATAATACCTACACACTCCACAATTTTAATAACATTTTTATGAATTTCTGAAGCTTCAATAAACCTTCCAACCACTTCCAATGTACGGTTCGCTTTGTCTTCTGCAGTGGCGTCCTGAACGGAAGTCTCAGGCGATGCCACAGCGCAATGTCATTCGCAGTCAAGAATCGTTTTGTTCTTGTTTGAGAACGGATTTCGAAACGATGGACGACAGACCACGAGAACTCTTTCAGGAAGCGGAGGCAGCAAGTCTTTATTGATTCTGCCAAAATGGAAGGAATCTAGCAGGAAAGAATATGGAAGATTTTCTGCCTCGTGGAAAGAAAAATCGTACAGTGATAATAAAATGGTAATTATGAATGAAATTGAAAAGCTAGTGAACGTAGCAAAGGATTTTGCTAACATCTGAAGATTGCGTAGATCACATCGATGGTAACAGTTAAGTTTCTCAATACTACAATTTATTTTCTGTTTAGTTTATAAATACAAATTATTTGCAACTGATGTAATATTTCAAATTCTTAACAAAAAAGATATGACCATCAGATATCTAATAATTGACATGAATATGTTATGTATGGGGTATTTAAAAGATTTATTTTATCCTTGAAACAAGTTTTGAATCTCTCCTCAGAGTTAGTCTAATACTTTCGACATTAATAAATTGCATTGTCAAAGTTAATTGGAATATTTTTGTATTTCCACATCATTGCCTGGGTCATCTTTCAATATACTTGCATGTTCTTTGATTGAATCTGAAGAGAACCATTATTAACAGGAGTGACTTCATGTCGTTGATGGTGTGTCCTACATAAATTCAAAAACATGAAAAATAATTCGGTAGTTCCTAAAATGTTCGTTTGAATAGATCTTACGTTTTCTGACCCTTCGGTTTTGCGTGATCGCTTTTTCAGCACAGAATATCCAGCTACTTAAAGAAATCCGCTTTCAAAATCCGAACGGAAACTATTCTACACAGATGACACATATTATTTATTTTGGTTATTTGTTTATTAATATGAGTATAATATTATATACTGCAACCATCCGCGCCAGGACTCAAAATCTCCTTTTGCAAGAACAGTTGTATATGAAGTACTTCTTATAATCTCACTTCAATAACTCGAGTAACTCACAGTCGGCAATACGGTTGGCGGTTACTCAGGTCGGCAAACTCTCCTAAGAATTCTAAAAATGTGTGAGACTATTTTACAATAATTTAGATGTTATAACTCAATTATAACTCACGAATTAACATATTGTGTTATGAAACAATACACTTGAGCGACTGAGTGGACCTGGCACACAAAATATAAAAATAAAAAATAATATCAAGACAATTTATGCAATTACAGTTATTGCTTACATGTCCGCTACCACATTTAAGTCCAATCTGAAATTTACGTGGTCAAAGTATATCACTGTTATTCTTAAGTGATTTTACAGATTTATATGTGAAATATTTACATTGATTTATTTTTGTGTATTAAGAACATTAAATTATACATTATATTATTTAAATCTTCAATTATAAAATGTGGCTAGAGCGTGTGCCGACTAAGCGCCTCGGTCTGAAGGGTCGCGGGTTCGAATTCCGCATGGTTGTTTGTCCTTGTCATGTACGTGTGCTGTCGCGGAAGGCCTTGTGAGTCTGCAGACCACAGGCCGAGGACCCCGCAATGTGTCGATGTCTAGTGTAAAGGTTAATGTGCTCCCATGAGGGACATGGTGGGTACCAAGCACGGATAGTTAAAAACCGGCATCCACTGAAGCTGGAAAAAAAAACGGAAGAAAGGAAAAAATAACATACAAAAACGGTTGAAGGTAGACATTGCTTCACGCTACCCGTATTGCGTCGAGTGATGCGATTCTTAGCCGAGAAAAAACTCCTTTGTTCTTTCCAGAAGCTTTTACGATGCGTCTTCTAGTTGAATCTACGAAGTGGTGTAGTCAAATTTTTAAGCATGAACGCCTCTTACAATTTTACCATTAAGTAAAGATTTTTTAGAAGAAAAATTCGAAAAGTTGGAGAAGAATACAACGGCAGCCCCTGACTACAAGTCGCGATATGATTGAGCCCGCCGGCGTGCGTCGTTCAGCTTTCTTGCATATTAATACAGCATCAGCTATTCACACGATAAGATATATGTTTTTTAAATGAAATGATGTTAAACAATGTGAAATTATTTATATCTTTTAGATATTGAGCTGAGGGAATTCACCAAAAAGGTTGCATTGCCTTCCATTGTGGAGGACATAACGCGTCGTAACAGTAGTTTTTCGTACACTCGCAGTAACACCAACTAGTCACAGCCAGAACGAAATAGAAGGTATTTCCTCCTTGGATTGTGGCTCGCCCTCTCCTGTGACGAGACTCTCCTTCAACTCTGATTGCCACTTTATTCAAATGTAACGTGAATTTTACCAGACGTGTTCACAAATATGTATCATATCTGAATCAGACTCACAAACCTGTATCAGATACTGCGCAATTGCGGGTTATGATGCTATTTGAGAGCGTCCCAACTTGTGACGAGCGATTCAAAATTCTATTCGGTGTCCGATCGAACCTCTGAACTGTCTTAGCACATAATGTGTACTTAACACAAAGTGTATTTCATAATAGGAAAATTTATATCCATTTCTAAAACTTGCTTTTGTGGTGAATTTTAATATTGCTGGCCATGACAACTCCTACAATTATTTCATTTCTAGAACGACTCATTACTTCATGTCCTTTAATGTGAAAGAAATTAGTTACCTTTGAAACAAAAATGAATAAATTATTTGTAGGTAATTTAATAATTTTTTGAAAGGGCGTATTTTTAAAATATTACATAATATGTATAATATTTTTCAACTATCATACTATATTTTAATAATAAAAATACAGTGAAATTCTAAGAATATTACAAAACGTACAAAGACGTGCTATATTTGATTGTGTGAGCATTTGGTATATGAAAGAAATAATTAACATAGATTGATTCAGGATCACGTGTGCAGGATCGCAAAAATGAATTATAAGCAGGTGGTTATGTTGTCGTGGCTTGTTACAAATGTAGGTATGCTCCTTTTCCCAACAAACTTAAACATCTCAAATGCATTAGACTGGCAAACATATGCATGGAAGTGCGTGAACACCTGCCCGCCGCCAGCCGACTCTCGAAATTCCTGAGCGTGCTCAGCCGCCTTTTTGCATTGGCCGATACGATCAGCCCGCTCACCCTCCGGCTGAGCCGGCGCCTCGGAGCGACCTCCTTCCGAAGCTTGTTAACATCGCGCTCTCCGCTACGGGCCTCTCGAAATTGTCCTCCCCGTCACTGTCCTGCTCCCTGAGGCACGCCTGGCTCGCTCCCCGTGAGAGTCAATCCCCGGGGCCGACGATCCCCGCGACTCAACGTCCCCTGCGAAGGACATTGCCAGCGACCGATGTTTCCCGCTACCCATGTTCTCCGCGAGCGATGTTCTCCTCGACCGATGTTCTCAGCGACCATTGTTCTCCGCGACCGATGTTCTCCTCGACCGATGTTCTCAGCGACCATTGTTCTCCGCGACCGATGTTCTCCGTGACCGACGTTCTCCGCGAGCGATGTTCTCCTCGACCGATGTTCTCCGCGACCGATGTTCTCCGCGACCGATGTTCTCCGCGACCGATGTTCCCAGCAACCGAAGTTCCCCGCGAACTTCCTTTCTCCTTCAATGTCATTCCGTGACGTCGTGTCACCCTCCCAACTTTCCTTCTCCCGCCATACCCCGTTCCCGACGATTTCCGTTACCACTAATCATCCCCTTAGTATCTGCACAGCCTATAATTGCAGTAATTACGCTATCAATGCGCGCACTTTCCACCATCCAGGACCGCGCACTTTGCTCTTCACACCCCGTTCTTCCGAAAGTGCTGCAGCCCCCTAATTATATTCTTCCGTTCGTCAGGTGATCGGCCCTGACTTCCATTACACCAAACCTCGCTTATACGAGAATCTTCGAAAGATATTATTTACTGCACTTCGCAGACCTACACACCTTGCCATAGATCATTTCCATTCTAATAAGATGTCACCAGAAGTTCCTTGATTTCGGATTTCTTGTTAGCCCGAAACTTTCTTTTTCAGTAATTGTTTCTGTTTTGCATCACTCTTTGGCCGCCATCGGTTGTCCATCGCCTCCTGATCAGTTTTGTCACTTCCCTTCCCAAACGGTGATCCGATCGGTGTCGGGTTAGCTGGTCGTGGCCCCCCGGATTCCCGCTCGCCTGGTCGATAATTCCCCCCTCGCGGATTGTACCTCGCCGACCGCCCCTCATCCTCTGCCCCGCTCGCTCTGATCGCCTCCCTCCTTCCGATCGCACTCTGGCGCGCCGATGGGCGGCCGCGCGCCCAGCTGAGCCAGCGCCAATTTCGTTCGTGGGCAAATGGCGTGGCGGCGGTGGTGGAGGCGGTGGCGGTGGTAGCGGCGGCGGCGACGGCGGCGGCGGCGGTGCTGGCGTAGCGGTGGTAATGGCGGCGGTGCTGGCGTAGCGGTGGTGATGGCGATCGTGGAGTCGGCGGTGCTGGCGTCAGCGGCGACGGCTGTGCTGGCGGCGGCGGCGGTGCTGGCGGCGGTGGTAGTGGCGATGGTGGTGGTGGCGGTGGTGGCGGTGGTGGCGGCGGCGGCGATGGCGGCGGCGGCAGGAGTGGTGGCGGCAGCGGCGGTGGCGGCGGCGGTGGGTCGGTCGCCTAGCCGGAGCGGCCGAGCGGAGGCCAGGGCCGTTATCAGCAAACAAGCTGCAGGTAGTTACTGGGTGGCGCTATCACGTTGAATCCTCCACCCTCCCCTTTCCGTCGCACCGCTTCCTGCGCCGAACCCGTCCCGCTGCTTTCGCCCTCCCGTCCGTGCGCTTCCCCAGAAAAGGGCGTTCTCTTGGAGGCATTCGATACAAGTTTTCCTTTCCAACTTCTTAAGAAATTTTCCCCTTTACAGAAACTACTCTGTAAAATGTTTGTTTAGATTATTTCCAATGTTTTTCTTTCAAATAAGAATTTCATGACAGGCGAACCCCAGCAGAGTTCCGTGTTTGATGCTGTCCCTATTTCTGCCGTGTCACTGCAGGAGCGCTGCGGTCGCTTGCTCTCCTTCCCGTTGCTTTGGGACGTCACTATCTTTCACTAGAATCGTATATCTCGAGGCATACGTTCAACAACATCGTTCCAGCCGCTGCCAACTGCCATTCACATTCCCGTTTCCGTTAGGGGTCGACTACGCTTCACATTTCCCCCCGCACAACGCCCCTTTCCATCATCCTCCATCTCGCGACCCATCCGCTGCTTCTCTCTCCTCGTTGCGGGATGAGCCTACCACTCGCAGCTGCCACTGAGTCCTCGTCTGTTCTCAGGTACACATTTTATGCTTCATCACTTCTCTTCTTTCATTGTCTCTCGAGACGTCTTTGTCTCTATGCCCCTCTTTTCAATAGCCATCTCATTAAATAGTTTTGTTATTAATATTTTTAATCTGCCCCAACATATTTTTTTCCTTTTCGTAGTGATGTAACACGTTTTGTAGAATTACGAGTAACTACATTTCCAAGTTATCCGTGTAACTGAAGGAACAAACATCATTAATTGTACAAAATCTTAGTTATAAAATAGTACTGAAACCCAAAGTAAAATATAATCATATTTATTTGTATTATTTTCTATACAGTCACACAAAAATGTAAATTTCAGATTTTTGTAGCAATGATGCGGTCGAATTTGATGGTTTTCCCAGAGCAAAGTTTTCATCCCAGTGCAGTCGTGCAGTGAAGTTACCATTACCGTTCTCTCCTCCCATTTGATGATGCCATCACCCAATCCGCCGTTACCTTCACGCCCCGCCCGCTCCCTCCCCCGCCCCTTCTCTTCGCGAGCTCTCCGCAGCCATCTCGGGCCGAAGCGAGCAACCGCCGCCACCGCCAGCGAGATATGGGCTGTGAATATTGCCGCGCGTTAATCAAGGAAGACATAAGAGCGCGCCGCGTTAATCTGCGTTAACAGTCGGCAGAATCAATTTAACGGAGTCTCAGTCAACAGGAAGCGACGTTATGGCTGGACCGTAAACCTAGCGCGTTAAACGTAACGACAATGTTCACGGCTCCGCTCACCGTCACAAGTCGCCCCCGTCGCCGTCGCCGGCGGAGGTGGCGCCCCCTCCCCCTCCCCTCTCGCGTTCTCCGCCATCGCGCCCGCAAATTAAACTGATTCATCAGCTCCAAGGTTACACGTGTCTTGTCGAGTCGGGCGCCTGTGCGTGTAAACAACATAATCTCATCGGAAACGTTGCGCCTCTTGCGGAAGCGGCCACCGCCAGCGCATCCTGGCGACAAGGGGCGGAAACTCCCGTCACAAGGCGACACCAGAACATCATTTCCCTCCTCCGCGACGACGCCACGACATCTGGCGAGAATCGTCGTAATCTCGAGGAGCAGCCTCGTGGAATTAGGCTCCCAATTAGTGAACTAAGGAGTTTGTTTTCCGAGTGTCGACGCCTATTAAGACATCATTAAATCAACGATCAGTTCATGCTAAGGAACTTTCCCTGGGCGGGGCCTGTAAACTCAAATGAAATGACAACATTCCCGCTCGCAAACTTGACTCAGTTGTAACAAACCTCATTTTTATGTGTGCAATCTACTCTAGAGACAAACTTGGAAGTGTTGGTGTATCAAATTTTACTTCACGTCTTGTCGATATCAAATAACTCATTTCTTTTATGTGTTCTTTCTCAATAAGTGGTTCGTATTTGAAATGCAAATGAATACGAAGTACAAGGAAGTTTAAAAACTTTACTTCCAACTCTGAAGAGCCAGCTCCTTCCAAAAGGAAGATCTCCAGACAAGGACAGGGGAGGTTTAAAGTAAGAACTACGTGGATTCCACGACAGACTCTATATATATTTTATAAACTCCGATAATATCAATGAGACTGTCTGTAACTAAGAAGTTACATAATAATTACACAGGGTGGCACTGAAGTGCCAAATAAATCCAGAGAATGAACGGTATTCAATTATTATTTGTATTTGGATACATCGTATCTGGAACAACCCCCCAGTTTATTAAGAAACGGACAGAGGTGTAATAACTAATTTAAACATGTCTCGACTTCGACGTTTACTAACCAGATTATGATGAACTGGTTATTTTTCGCGCCTTGGAGAACGCAATTTGCCGTACACGTGTGTCACGCACGTTGTAGCGGATGTCACACTCCCGCTCTCTCGCGTTTTCTCAAAAGGAATCACCTCCTGCCCGCCCCTCGTGTCACGGTCCCAGTCTTCCATTTTCATTTGGCACGTAACTTCCGCGACATCCTGTATTATCTGGTGTAGGCGACACAGCTGAGCAGCGAAATTGGACTCCGCCATTCCGGATAACAGAAATCATAAAAATAAATAAGCCCAATAACAAAGCCGTTTCCTGAGCGCATTTGAAGTCGGCCTGCCCGCCTGCGCATCCGAGCCCTTGCCCGGAATATATTAAACTGGAGCCGTATGGCCCCTCCCAGTTCGTCCTGCGGCGGGGCGTGATTTTAATGCGGAGTCCATATGAAATTGCTTGGAATAACTTATTATGAACACTCCAACTTGGAACGCCCGGAAACGCCTAGCGTTGGCACTTCCTTTTTCACTTAAGTTAATATATCGTTCGACGGAATGGGCGGTGGGATCATAAATGCTTTGCAGTGATTAATTTACATTAAAGTGCGGATATAATGACTGGAATGGAGGTAACGGGATACGTTGCAAAATAAGTGGTACTTTTGTTTCTCATTAAAACGTTTCGTATTATATACAATTTCCTTTGAAAGGGAAAAGCTCTCTTTGAAGTTGATTTAATACGAAACCTAGGTCATTTTCCAATTTTTAATATCTTGTTATGATTATTTCTTTTGAATGAAAATGAAATAATTTGACATGTTAGTAATACAAGCTGATGAAATAAACATTCACTATAATTAATATACTTTTCAATTTTCTAAAAACAGTTTGAAAGAAAGATTACTGTCACAACTGAAAACTGGGACTGCAGATTAAGATGAATATTCGTTTAAGATTACATGCCTACGCGTTGAGGGACTTTCGTATCCGTATGGTATGCATTATAGCTTTCTGTAGCTGTCGTTTGATGGGAAAATTGTGGCAGCCTTGAATGATATTTCCTCGTATACTATTATGCACATCACATTATGCGGTACTTCGCAATACAGAGCAGAAACAAATCCAAACAAGAAGGCTCTAAAGTTACGTCAGATATTACACATATTTCGGTGGACAGAGACTAGTGTAGTAAGTAGTGACCCTGAAGTAAGAGCTCCGCTATTAACGATATTATTATTATTACTATTATTATTATTATTACTATTATTATTATTGGCAAATAGGCCATTGCTGGCCACGCTACACGATTAACGTGTCTAATTCTTCGAGGATGAGTTTTTCAGCTGTATCCCGCATTACAACAAGGTTGTTACGCCTTGAAGTGTGAATTACGAGATGATAGGATGATGATGAGGGGTGAAGGGACAATCACGAATACGACTATGTCTATGCAGGGCTCGAACCTGAATCCTCCTCGCCTCAGACGACGGCTGCCACAACCATATGCGCCACCGGAGTGACTTATTATTATTATTATTATTATTATTATTATTATTATTATTATTATTATTATTATTATTATTATTATTATTATTATTATTTGTTTATTCTCAAAGTTTTTGGTTTCACATGGATACCACACAGATACAATATCAAAGCATGGTAACACAGACATATTTAAAATCTACAAAACAAATTAAGGCATTCTAACTCATGAACATAAAATTAGTGTTTTCCAGATGTAAACATATAATAACAGTTTTCAAATGCTAATAACAAATACAATTTCAAGAATGAGCTTTCAAACCCCAACATGTCCTCCCATGAATCTCCTGACTAGTGAGCAGGTACTGATTATAACCGACTTCTGGAGGCCGATGATAATGCTCTCCTCCAAGCAGAGTTCTTCCAACAGTCTGCAGATAGTTTTTATTATTATTATTATTATTATTATTATTATTATTATTATTATTATTATTATTATTAGTGTTAGTATTAGTGTTAGTATTAGTATTATTATTGTTATTGTTTTCATCAAATTTCCTTTCGCGGAGAATGGTGTTGCCTGCCCTTTCCGCTGCAATTATTAAAACGGTTCATACAGAGGTCTTGGGCTGCCTAATCCTGGCGGAGCGTTGCGGGTCTCTGCTGCCCAGCGCCGCCCGCGGGGCGACAGAGGCCGCGTGAGGAGCATTCGCGCGCGGTGCCCGGCGGCGCGCGGGGGCGTGAGGCCGCATGCTGATGGCGCAGGGGGTGGGGCCGGGTGGGGCTCGGGGCAGGGGTGGGAGGAGACGGGGGGGGGACGGCGTGACGCGAGCAACGCACAAGGCGCGCAGGGCGAGCTGAGAGGGAGGGAGGGAGAGGCGAGACTAGGGCGAGCAGATGTTCTCCCACATATTTGCGGCATATGGGCGGGCGCCGTGAGGTCCTAGTGATGTGGACGGCTGCGGCCAATATCTTGTCGTCCCTCCTCAGTGGATAGGATTTTGGCCCGCTTTTAACCGATTCATTTCGAGTTGTTAGTTACGTCAGATTAAAAATTATCTTTAAAAATAATAATTCACAATCGATAAAATTCATAAGTGACATGTTTAATAGTTTTCATTATCATTATTGAGTAGAATTGATCCACAATGCATGCAGCAAAAATTTGACATAGTTATAAACCATCTACATCATTCAGCTTCAAGTTACTACTACTAAGTTACTAAAATTTTGATGGACTTTCAAGCTGAAGTAGAAAGAAAATCTTATAATGCAAAAGCAAAGATCAAAGTTTCTCCACCATACATGTGATTATTTTATAAAAAAAGAAAGAAATCCTAAGGAAATTTAAGAAAAGAAGAACATTAAAAGAATATTGTGAGACCAGAACAACAATAAATATTCTACACTACAAATACTGCTAACTACACCACATGAGTAAAAAAAGGAGCCCGTTTCATATATTTCTAAAAATGTATTCGGAAATATACCCTAAATAGAGGCGACACTTTTCTTTCCTGAACTGAAATGCTTGTCTGCTATCATTTTTAGATTTACTGGATTAATAAACAATACTGAAGTTAATTAATAACTGAGCTATGTACACGCCATCAAGAGGGAAAGTTAACTAAACTAAAAAACGCGCGAATGAGCTCTCGGCGTGTCGGAGCGGCGTATCTCCAGAACAGGCACCTCTCATGCCGGAAGCTGTGATTTATTGATTGATGGCAGCGTCAGGCACTTCAACTACAATACTATGGTCATTAGTCCCTTTGTGAAGTGAATATTTTATCCCGGGAGTTGGCGGAGATGCCTTCACCGCTGAATAGAGAGATCCCATGCTGACGCATGTGCTAACGGGTGATTTTTTCGAATATATTGCCCAGTATGGCACCGAGTTAGTCTGGACACGTGTTAAGCTCCCGACTGGTTTCCCAACATGTGTGGTAGTGTAGCATATGGAAGTGTGTGTAAGAGGAAAGAAAGAATTCGACGAGAAAGAGGGAGTAAAGCACGTGCGGTCCTTCGTCCGTCTATTAGGGAACTGTTCCGGCATTCAATCAGAGAAGCCACGGAAAACTACGTAGCACAGCCGCCCGCCGCTACAGTTATCCTCCCTTCAGCGGCTAAGTTCGACCTAGCTCTCTGGCTAGTGTGGAAAATCCGGCAGCGTGACGACTGGAACCCTTGCGCCTCCCGGTCAGCGGCAGGGCTGGCTCCGAGCTCAACTCGCACTGCGGGGCGGCGGCGGCGGCCAGGGAGCAGAGCATGTGTCGTCGGCGGCGGTGGTGAGTCGGAGGGTGAGCGAGGGAAGATGGATGCCGGCGCGCGTCCTGGCTGTCGATCGCAGCATTAGTCAGGCGAAGGCGGCGCGGTTGGCGGCAGTTCGTCGATAGCCGCTCTCCACGCTCGTCTCCGCCCCGCCCCGCCCCCGCTCCCGCCCCCGCCCCACCCGCGCCGCTCCCGCCCCCGCCCCACCCGCGCCCCGCCCCCTGCCCCGCCCCGCTCCCGCCCCGCGCCCCGCCCTGCCTCACCCTCCGCCCCGCTCCTCCCCGCCCCGCCCCTCTCCGACCCCGAACCCTCCCAGCCGCGACCCCCGTCCCGCCCCGCTCTTTGCCCCGCGCCACTTGGCGCCTTCGCACCTCGCCTTCACGCCTCGCCGGCCCACGGCGCCGAGGGCAAACTTGGCCGTTTCATGCGCAGGGGGGGGGCGGTTGACGCGAGGAAGATGCCACCTCCTCTCCCCTCCCCTCCCCTCCCCTCCCCTCCCCTCCCCCTCCCGCCGGGGAGGCAGAGCGCACGCCGGGGTTCGAACATTGCAATGGTCCGGCCTCCGCAGTTGCGAACGATATTGTGTCACGTAAAGTACACGAAAAAAAGTAGAGAAAACTTAAATGCCCTGAAACTCTTGTTTACGACCATGTTAGTATCGCATCTTATGGTAGAGAATGATGAGTCATGGTCAGAATGAAAGAAGGGAAAGATTGAAAAATCGATGGTTCATGAACGCTGTTGAGCAATGCCACGAAGTTACAATTCGATCTCAATGGTAAATAGCAACCAGTATACACAATTGTTTTGTTTTTTTTTGTAAACAGCAGTAAATAGCATTGTTGAAATGAAAGATGACCGATGAAAGATAAATTATCAATATTCCTTGAATCATCTAGAGAATTAAATTGGAATAAAATGCTAGACGTTAAAATTGTGTGTTAACTAAGGCGATATTGATTAAAGGCTCATCAATTATCACAGCTTCGAACTGTTTGCCATTCGTCTACCGCAAGAAATGTCAATGTACTAGGAAAAGGGATTTGTGTTATTTAAAGTAATGCGCTAATTACGTGACTTCAATTAAAGTTAAAATCAACATTGTTCGACATTACAAGTTTTAGTTCATATAGACATCGGATATTGTCTTCAGCGTCGAATCTCCCAGCGATTCATTCGTGTTCCAAAAAATCAAATAATGAATTTTGTAAAAACGATGTCTTTCTGGGAAAAACTGCTTCTTGTTAACCTTGCTATTTGAGGTTTCAATATTAATATTACTTGTTAGGAGATTCTCCTTCATTTCCCCCTTCTCGTTTATTATTTTAAATTTATTAGAAATGTGGTTTACATGAAAATAGCCTGTGTAGTACTGATGTAAGGAATTGTATTTTCCACGTGAGAGAAGACGGCCTTCTAGAGCATCTCGCCTCGCTCGGCCCCCGCGCGGCGCCGCCCGACACCCGACCTCCGCCTGTTTGCTTTCGCGGCGGCGGACTCGGCCACTCGGTCCCCTTGCGCAGCCACTCCACTCCACTCCACTCCACTCCACGGCACAGGCGCAGGCACAGGGCCTCTCGATGCAGCCTATCGCCTCTCCCTGCGGGGGACACCCCCGCCGCTCCTACCGCCCCGCTGTCCCGTCCCCAAGCTGCCCCCTCCGCACCCCATCCACCCTCACGCCATTCCAATCACCTCCACCCCTTCCTCTCCACTCCAACTCGCCCCATCCACCTCAATACGTCACCCCCACACCCAATCCGTCCCTTCCCCTCAAAGCCATCCCCTCCACTCCCAAGCAATCTCTTCCACCCCCATGCCGTTCAATATACCTCCTCTAATCCATTCCCCCCATCCAATCCATCCTCCACTCTCATGCGGTTCCAACCACTCCCGAGCTGTGCCCTCCACCCTCAAGCCATCCTCATCCTCCCCATCCCGACATCTCCCACCTTCGCAATCCTACCCTCCATCCGTTGCCTTCATTTCCCACATCGCCTCCTCTTCTCCCTCCGCTCCTGCTACGTCCCCGCCCCCGCCACCTCCCGCCCTCTCTGCCCCGTCGCGCCTCCCTTCCCCCTACCTCGGCTATGCCGCCCGCTCTACCAGTTTGGCACTCGCCCATCTACCGACCCCGTCTCGCCTACCCAATTGCCTTCATCTCCAGCGCTTCGTCGCAACTGGCCCTGCAGACTTCGCCGCACGCCGCGCCGCCTCCACGCTTTGTTGTTAGTAGAGGCAGAGAGTCGGGCAGTACGGCGGGGTGCCAGATTCGCCGTTCGCGGGAGTCAGTAGGGCAGCCGCCGGGTGCAGAGGAAGCGAGGAAACGGAACACGCCAGCACTTACCAGTGTGGATGTAAGAGGGTTAAACAGTACTGGCGGGATAGCGAGTGCATAGTGTGGGGCACAAGAGCAAAGTGTGGCGGGCTCAGATGTGGGAACGGGGCGTGGCGTGGTTTGCGGGAGGCGGGGAGTGGGGCAGAGGCCGGGCGAAGAGCGGGATGGGAGCCGAGGGGAGGAACGGGGAGTTGGGCGGGGGCGGGGCGGGAATCGAGATGAGGACCGAAGCGGGAAGCGTGGCAAGGAGTGGAGCAGGGAGCTGGGAGGGATGAGGAGCGAGTTGTGAGAAGCAAATGTTGAGGAGCGAATGGTGAGGAGCGAATGGCGAGGAGCAAATGGTAAGGAGCGAATAGTAAGAAGAGAATGGTGAGGAGCGAATGGTGAGAACCGAATGGTAAGGAGCGAATGGTAAGGAGCGAATGGTAAGGAGCGAATGGTAAGAAGCGAATGGTAAGAAGCGAATGGTGAGAAGCGAATGGTAAGGAGCGAATGGTAAGAAGCGAATGGTAAGGAGTGAATGGTAAGGAGCGAATGGCTTGGAGCGAATTGTGAGGAGCGAACGGTGAGGAGCGGAGCGAGCAGAGGGGCTAGGTGCGGGGCGCGGAGCGGGGCAGAGAGTTGGGCGGTGGCCGAGCTGTCAGCGCAGAGGGAAGTGCAGCGAGGAGCGCGGGGGGGGGGGGCGAGGGCAGGAGGGGGGGGCGCAGAGCGAGGCGCAGGGGCGGTGGGCGGTGGGCGGCTGCGAGGCCCGCGCGCGATGAAGATAGAGCAGCGCCTCTGCTCCTTTGGACCGGCCGGGCCCGCCGCGCCGCCGCGCCGCCCCGCGCGCGTGGGCGCTGGCTATGTTTTGAATGGAAGCGGCGCGGCATTAAATTGCGCTGACGAATGCGCCCTCAGACGGAGCCTGCGTATGCGTGCGCACGGCGGCCGCCGCACAAAGGAGCGCTCTTTAGTTGGCCTCTCCGGAGCCGGAAGGACACGCCCCGCCCCCGCCCCCGTCCCCCGCCTCCCAAAGTCCTCGAGAGGACAGCTCAGGCAGACGCGATTCTCCAGACACACACACACAAAAAAGTTGGAGGCCTGATTACGAAGTACTGATCACGTGCAACAGTATTTTGTGCAAACACAATTCGTAACGCGTAGAAAATCATACCGAGGTTAGAACTATTCCAAAATGCGTAAAGTTAAGGTGTAGCTTGAGGAAATACCTCGTGGGTGGAGTCACGAACTCAGAATGTTGTGTATTCACTTCAAATATGAGATTGAATTCATTAGTTCTTTAATGGAATTTAGAAGAAGCCACTATTGATAACGTTACTAGTGTCTCAAATTTTGATTGGACAAAAAAATACCAGTTTTCAGTAAATGATCTCTACTTTATTTTGTCCTTTAAATTTCACCTTTTTATTTAATTTTCCATCTGTATATGACACCTTCCATGATGTTGAAAAGACTCCTGCTGCTATTAAATGAGAGACAGGCCAAAACCCTACAAATTACAAAACTTATAGCATCACCGAAAGGAGCTCTATCTCCTCATTATCCTTTTATTCTCATCCACCTCCCGTTACTGTCAAGTAACCGAAGTAAACGACCATACATAAAAATGTACGTGAAATTTGTATATGCCGATAGACAGCGCGCATGAAATACTTGCAAACTCAAACGCAGGTTGCATATCTGAGCTGCAGAAGCGGAGACGGCGGCGAAGGCGCAAGCAACAGCGGCGGCGGTGCAAGAATGGTTTGATAATGTAATTACTTGTTGGAAAGCGCGGGCGGGCGGCCGGAGCCGAGGCGGAGACCGACTGCCACGTTATTTGATTTGAGCCAGGGCGGAGGACGGGAAGCACGCGGCGGCGGAGGCGGAGGGTGTGGCAGCGGCGGCTGTGGTGGAGGATTCGGCGGAGGCCGTGATCGAGGCAGTGGAAACGGAGGGGGCGGTGGCGGAGGAGGGGAAGCACGCGGCGGCGGAGGCGGAGGGGGCGGTAGCGGCGGCGGAGGCGGTGACGGAGGCGGTGACGGAGGCGGTGGAAACGGAGGGGGAGGAGGCGGAGGGGGTGGAAGCGGCGGCGGCGGAGGAGGCGGCGGAAGCGGAGGGGGCGGCATCGGCGGCGGTGGAGGAGGCAGCGGAGGCCGTGGTCGAGGCAGTGGAAACGGAGGGGGCGGAGGCGGAGGAGGTGAAGCAAGCGGAGGCGAAGGGGGCGGCAGCGGCGGCGGAGGAGGTGATTGAGGCGGTGGAAACGGAAGGGGCGGGGCGGTGGAGGGGCGGGGCGGGTGCGGGAGAGAAAGTGCGTTCCTATGCCCGCGGCACCGATATTGACCGCCCAGGGGCGGGCGGGCCGGCCGCGCCCGCCCCGCCTCTCCCCGCTTCGCGCTCCTGACCTCTGCCGAAAGCGTTGTAGCCCTCCACCGCCCTGGACATTGCTTAGTCGTGAATGAAAATACGACCATGCTGTTTGGACGCACCACCTTGAAACAACAGTTGTTGAAATGTTATTCATTCGCTAGTAAGAAGGAAATGAAGTGTTAGACATTGTTATTTCCCAACGTGCTATCTTCCATGGTTTAGAGCAATTTTAATTTTCGATGTTATCTCATGAATTATATTTTCGAAGCTTTTGGTATATTATTTTTATTTGTTGATATAGCAGTTTATGGATATCGACCATCTGCAGTTCTGCCACAGATACTGCCTCTGACGACGCTCTGGTGCGTCTGATTTTTTGGGGCGGAGAACAGAAACCACAAAGGAAATAAAATATTGTGAGATGTTGCTGCTTGGCAAGAGATAGCAATCGTGATTCTTGAGGGTGAACATAATTACGGTCATAGTTTTAACTTCACATTATTTTCGGCCGATATCCTTGGCTTCAGGCAGCATCATTGGGCATTTAATATCCAAATATATACAATTCGAATGGAAAAATCAAATGGGATTTTTATTCGTCAACACACGTTTTGATTTTTTTTCTTTCTAAAGTTATCTTGTTTTCCTTTCTCAAGAGCTATAAGACGCAGTGTACATGGGCGCAAGGTTAGATGCTGTAATATTTTGTTTTGCGAAAGCGTTCGATGTGCTTCCACATTAAGTACACTTATCGAGAAACTAATGAAGTTGGGAATAGATACACGTGTAGGGGCACAGATTGATGGAACGGACAGGAAACTAAGTAGAGCAACGGTTTTCGCATATCGATGAGACTATTGCGTCAGGAGTCTCACAAGGCAGTGCAATAGGAGAAATCCTTTTCGTAGCTTTTGTATTTCGACGATCTCCCAAATGTCATACTTCAAAAGTACGGTTATTCACAGACAATAGCATGAAACACTAAATAATTACATCAAAGTATTATGAAAATACTAGAGTTAGGCAACAAGTCTGAAATCACGTCCGATCAACAATCTGAAATTCCGTCAACAACAAACGGAATGAAAAGAAACAAATTGAAAAGTAAATGCAATTACAACAGGCCGAGGTCGATATTCCGCAGTAGCGAGGGATACACGAAGAGATGAATAATATTATTCTATAGTTTTTATTTAAGACACGTCGACCCAACTTCGATTTTTTAAATGAACTCGATAATTTTTTTTAAACCACGAAAATGAGCATAAAGAAATGAGTTCATTTATTGCCTTATGTTACATAACAATATTGTTGAGAAATTTATAGTTTTTACGATGCAAGTTGATTCTCAATATTCCACTTCTACTGCCAGGAAACGCGTTGCACGGCCGTTCTGTTCGTTGCATCGGTCCTGTGAGGCGTAAGAGATTGCAATTTTTACATCCGCCAGTTCCGGCCCGGATACACAACTAGAGCGTGACAAGCACCACGAGACATTCCTTTACACACAAAGCATTCACTCATAGTCTTGATTTCACGCTATCCATACGCTGCGAGGTAACACATTTTTCTAAGATTTCAACAAATGATTAATTTTGTTCCCTTCAACAAAGGAGGGGAGTAGTGAATATAGGTAATGTTTTCAAATAACTGACATTTGTATAGTTACAAACGAAACATTTACTCTCTTTAAGACTGAAAGCACTACAAGTATCAGAAAATCGTATAAATACATCGAAAAATATTTCAATATCAAAAAATAAAAGGCTACCAAAATGTTATAATAGTTATAAATGTTATGATTGATATGTTGATATTTATTTTATTGATAATTAGCTATGTAAATAGCTTTGCTTAAAGCATATGATCAATATCTCCACCTTTATGGCAATACAAATTTGAAGACGCTTGTATAGTAAATGAAATATTTTGAGCAACGCAACAGAACAGAATGGTCTCGTAGTGCGTTTTCTCGCGACAATGCAGGAGCATTAAGAGTTTTCGTGCGTCGTAAAAGCTCTATATTTCTTCAAGATATTATGTAGCAAAAGCAATACGTACGTGAATGAACTGATCTTTCTACGCCCGTTAGCGTTGTCTAAAATAATCTGCAGAGTTTTGTTTCAAAAAAAACAAAGTTGCGTCGATATATGTGACATAAAAAGGTAGGTAAAGGTAAAGGTATCCCTGTGCAATCACACACATGCAGATGTAGTCCACAGGATAGCAAAAGGGAGGGTTCCACCTATTCGTCGCCTTCGGCAAAAGGAGGTTGTGTAGTGAGCACAACGCTCCGGCCGCCTGTACCTCCAAGAGAGATCCTGGTACTTACTTGGTAAAGAGGCTGAGTCCACCTCACAGCTATCCTGGATGGAAACCGCCAGATAAAAATCCCAACCTACGCCGGGATTCGAAGCTGGGTCCTTCAAAATAAAAAGTTATAGAATAATATTATACAACGTGTATCCCATAATATATGATACTAGTAAAAACCGTATCTTAATATCTGCAACAGTTTAAGAGTCATCTGAGGGGAACATCTTACGTGAGATAATTTTGTATCTCTTGTCTGTGCTATTAAGAAATAGGGAATGACTTTGTTGGGATACATATATACTTCCATAGCACATTGTCAAAATCAAAAGAAAGCTTTGAAGTTTCCGGATAGGAGAAACTCATTAAGACATTCTTGGGAACCGCTTGCAACAACATTGAAAACGACGATTTACGCTTTGTATAAGTCGTAGGTAGGCCAGCCGGCTACATAGGCAATTCGGAATAGGTTACAGAAACCAATTATTTTGGTTGAAGAAACTATATTCATATAATTCGGTCAAAAATACGACGAACAGAAAATGTCTGGGAAATATTCATTTAATGGGAAAATTTTCATTCGTCACTTGAACACTAGATTGGTACAGCATCAATTTTCAATACTATTCCTCCCATTTTCTGTAGTCATAGTCTAGTTTAGAATCTTACATAGAAAAAGTTAAAACGTAAGCAATATAAAGTGCCATACCATCCATGAGATGGTGTGAAGGATGTGAAAGTGTGCTATGAAACGTAGAGAAGTGAAGTGAAATAAAGTGAAGTGATGTAAAGTGAAGTGACGGGTAACGGAATGCAGTGAGGGGTGTTGAAGGGATGAAGTGAAGTTCTATGTTTTATTAAGTTCATCAGTATCATAAATATTTTATATTGATACGTATTGTTATTTATTTTGTGAATCACTGCCAACTCAATTTCGGTTAAAGAGTGCGCTGCAATTCCCAAACTGCCTTTCACATCATTCCCTGCGTCCCGCCTCACCGCCTAAACCCTGGCATCACGTGTTGGTCTCGGTGCTGTCGTCATCCTCGCCGTTCTTGCCCGTGCCTTTGCCTTTCCCCGACCCCGTCGCGTGGCAGATGTTTCTTCGCCATGCCTCCCCGTTCCTCTCCACCGCGCCACGCGGAGCAGCACCTGCTTCATTCACACGGCGCTCCCGCCGCCGCCACCTACATCATCTCCACCGTCACCACCACCGCCACCGCCACCGCCACCGTCACCGCCTCCACCACCGCCACTACTTTCACCACAGCCGCCACCTCCAGCACCACCACCACCACCGCCGCCGCCGCCGGGCGTTCCACAGGTATCATCGTTTTATCAGAAATAGCAGCAGTTTCAGTACTCGCACAATATTTATTCGGCTGATCGATGTTTTCGGGCACGTCAACTGCTACGATTATTCGTAGCCGCTAGTGTCGCGTTTTTTGTACTGTAATGTTTTGTATCCCGGAAAATGGCGCGCTGGGTGGTAGATGGTGAGATTTGGCTCCGCCTACCGCAGACCTACACGTCGGTTTGCGGGGGATTTCTTCCCCCAACCTGGTGTCTTCCACCATCGGGGCACCATATTTGCCGAGACAAGCTCTAAGCTCCTGCCTGGCTTTCTGATATAGGCAGGGCATGTAAGTGTACGTAAGGAGTGAGGATACGGCAAGGAGGAAGAAGGAAAGATCGCGTGTGGTTCTTGACCCGTTTCTTAGAGGACTGCTCCAGCTTTCGCCGGTGTAGATCGAAGAAACCGCGGAAAACTACCGACTATCAGAGCAACCGGCCTTTAGAATTGTCCTTCAAACAGTGGTTGAATTCGACCTAGCTATACAGGTACTGCCGAAAATCCACCACCGTCGGGTCTCAAACCCTAGAGCCTCCAGGTCGCTGGCTCAGAGACTATGTTGGCTCTGTGCTAAAATCAGCGTATAAATATTCAGTAGAAATCTGTGGTTTCTTTGACGTCTTTTTGAGAGCTGTGATGGTGGTCTATACTGTAAGCGTTCCTAGATCCATATTACACTGCAATGGTCACCACAATAGTATAGAACGGAACCTGGCACGCAACACGCAACACATACACCTCGTGATTCTATCGGACGTACCGACAGATATTTCCATTTCGCAAATGCAATTACGAGACTTCATGCTGCTCCTAAAAAGTGCGGCCCTCGTTCCTTTATTATCATTCACCGGAGTGCACTGCCATTAAAGTATGTAGTGGTTTTATACGAAGAAAGATGATGTTTTACGCGTTTCGTGAAGGCGCCGCATGTGGATGGTCGGAGCGTACGAGAGGCAAACGAGGTCCGCCCGCCGAGGGGTGGAGAAGAGGGGTGTAAAGCGTGGAGCGTGGAGCGTGCGCGGCGGCTGCCGAGGGCGTGCAGACGCTCCAGTGGCTGCGCTGCTTCAAGGCGGAGCGGGGCGAGGAACAGAAGCGCTGCGCGGCGCGGCGCGGCGTCGCGCAGTGTCACAGAACGCCTTTTACGGGGACGAAATTGAAGGGCGGGCGAGGAATCGCGCGTATGTTTCCTTTCAGATCCTACTCCTTGAAATAAAAGGTCACATCAAAAATATTCCGATAAATTAATGTTTGTGCGTAGCTTGCTTGGCAATGGATTTAGTGTGTTCCGGGTTTTCTCTGAATTACCTGTTAAGCACACAGTTGTAGGTAAGATTTTTATTTGTTTTGAAGGGAAGTAATTTGTTGTAATTTACAGAGTATACGTGTTGTACTTAAAATATGTAATCCTCCTTGACCTACTTATATTTTCCTTTGTTCTCTAGGTACTGTTCTTAACACATTGTAAAAGTTGCTCAAGGAAACTTTATTATAGGTTATTAATACCAAAATGAACCCTAAAATACCCACTCGTGTAAAATAATAACAACAATTTGTTTTTTAATGTTAACCGAATGTATACAATATTTATCAATATGCGAACGTACAGCACCCGAAATGGATACTTGCATCTTACTGCTATAGTTTCAGTTACCAAAGAATGCATTTGATAGTGAGATCAATTCAATAAGTGCTGTGCATGTAGAAGTATGAAAGGACAGCTATTTCAAATATCAAGTAGTGACATAACTGAGTGCCCGTCATCAGAATTTCCTAATTTCCTCGCGGAGCGCAAATGAAAGACAGCAGCCCTACATTGGGCGCGCGAAGCCCTGGAGCGTTTCGCACTGTGCTGGCAGGGGGGGGGTCGAGGGCGGGGGGGGGGGTCTAGGGGCGGAAGCACCTCGCCCAGCGGCGCGCGCTAATCCGTCGCCCGTCGCCCAGCGCTTATAATTAACCGCCGCCCAGTGGGCGCGCAGGGGCGGAGCGGGGGCGGGGCGGGGGCGGGGCGGGGGCGGGGCGAGGCGGGGCGGGGCGGGGCGGGGGCGAGGGCGAAGCGGGGCGGGGCGGGGGCGGAGCGGGGCAGGGGCGGGGCAGGGGGCGGGGCGGGGCAGGGGCGGGACGGGTGCCGGGGCGGGGCGGGGCGGGAGCGGGGGCGGGGGCGGGGGCGGGGGCTGCGCCAGCGCAGCCACCACAAGACCAGAACCCCCCTCCCTCTCCCTCTCCCCCTCCTCCTCTTCACACCAAGAGCTCCTCCGCACTGGGGGAGCACTAGCGCGGGAATGACTCCCAACGGAGTTTACACGTATTTTAAATGGACAACAGACCTACGGGGCTCTGGCTCACAACGACTACTTCCGTATATTACGGTTTTTTGGGGAGAGTTAATTCGCTGTGATGAAACTGGTGTTGCTCCGACTTAGACGTTCAGCCTGTTTGAATTAACTCTTTAGGATTAAAGCTAATTAATAGGTATTCGAATTTCAGAAGATTTAGTATTTGTTCTGCGTTTAACGCATCTACTTGAGCATTTTGACTTTAACACATCCATCTTTTCTTCGATCGTAATAGCTGCGGTAGCAAATAGTTACATGGCTCACCGAAATTCTAAATATTCTTTGGTATTTTATGGTATTAAAAATTTAGATCATCTTGAGATAATTAAAAGGTTAATGTATAAATAGCTAAGACGAAATTGGAAAGCGACCACTATGAAAATATATTTGTTATGTCAATCATTGGGGCATTAGAGCTGTCTGCTTCCTTTTTTTCAAACATGCTCGTTACGAAGTCATATATGCAGTCTATGCATAGAAATACTGAAATTATAGTTAACTTAATACTACCTTTGGGCTTCACAGTTTCAAAAGAGGGCACAAGTAATAACGATATAAATAATATAAATCAAGGGAAACAAGTCATTAATATACTAAATCCAATTTTGCGGAACTCCCAGTTATCAAAGAAAACAAAGAAAAATATATATAGTTCCTTAATAGAAAGTATTGTCACATATGGCTCAGAAGTATGGAAACTAACCCAAAAGCACAAAAAGAGAATATTGACGATTCAAATGGACGTTTTGAAACGAAATTGCTGTGTATCTTGTTTACACCACATACGCAATGAAGAAACAAAAAAGAAAATGGAAATTCAAAAGGATATAATAGATACTGTAGAACGAAAACAGCTTCAGTGGCACGGAAATCTGCTGAGAAGGTCAGAATTGAGATGCCCCAAACAAGTATATAAATGGATGCCTCCATACAGAAGACGGGGCAGATCATCAACACCATGGAAACAAGGAATACTGACTGCGATGGCAACTAGAAATATCTGACAGAGGAAGATGTAATGGATAGAGAAAGCTGGAAAAGAGGAGCCGAGAATCATCACCAGATGTAAATTACTCGGAGATTATTATATATAGTATACTACCTTAAATTTGAGTACATGGTTAGATCATTGAAGAAATGAAATCTAAGAAATGAAAATGAATGAATTTAAATAATGTAAGAGATATTACTGTGTTTCTTTGTCCATGCCTAAGAGTAATGATATTCAAAAATGAAGACAAAAATAATGAAAGAATATTAAAATAAATAGCATGTTAAGAGTGGATTCAACTGGGATCTAGTGTACACTCTTGTAAATATTCATCCATGCATTCATACTAGCATATTACGTTTATATCACGTATTTAAAAATAAAAAAAATATTCTGTACTAAAATTGGATCCTGTTACATTGTGCATAATATAAATTTGCCCTCTGATACATTCTAAGAACGAACAAAGATGCATCTATTATTACTGTAACTAACCTCGTTTTGAGCTCAACAGTTGCTCTTTGATTAATTACCCGAGCTCCAACATAGTAAGCGACACCCGTCCTGTTTCATTAATCTCACAAATTGCTCTACTTGTGTCCTTTTCATTTAAGGTAAAAGTGTTCCCAATATGGCAGACATTGCCCTTGGATGAAGGAGATAGTTTGGTTTTGTTTCAAGCAGAAAACTTCAAACTTTTAACTCTCTTTTTGAATGAGTACTTGGTATATACAATTCACTTACTTTTTAAAATTATATGCCCAAAGATAATACTTCGCGCATTGATAATATTTTCATTATTTTATCTCATATTCCTTAACCCACTTTCATTATCACATACCATACACACTTGTCATCATTTCACTGATGTTATAGAAAAGTATTATATGACTCTTCCCTCAGTTGATGCAACAGCATTGTTTGTAATAGAAAATGAAAATTATATTTATCGTAGATGAAAATACGACCATGTACATTATTGTACCTCATTTACTGAATGCAAGTTTTCGTCTTTCCAAACTTAGTTTGCAAATGTTCTTAAGTCATTACCATATTCGATAACGAATGTGATTACACATTTGTAATGCAGAAAACGGATATTACTTACAGTAGAAGAATCGAAATATTTCAAAAACTCACAAAATTAATACCAATACCAATACCAATACAAGAGTTACTTCTGTAATCAGAATGACACTCACAAGAGTGAATATGAAAATCTGGTCATGTTCGATTAAAAATGCTAATCTGTGATTTTTTGGTACAAGAACATCCCAACTTTCTCTACAAAACATTCAGAACTCGTGATCTATTTTAATTGTTCTTGAGAGAAATAATGCATTATCAACTCGTTTAAAGACACATTAAAAGACATTTCATACCTTAAAATACATTTCATTTCAAATCGTGTTAATTTTCCTTGGCATGAGTTCCTCTGAGCTCCCACTTTCCGGAGCATTCAAATTCCACACGAGCTCCATTGCCCCACCGGAGTCGAAGTTTCGCCACCGTCGCCGCTAGTGATGCTGCTGCGGGGATGGTGTCGACCCTCGCGGATCGGCCGTGTAATTTTCATAACAGCTCCGAATAGTAATTGCACCGCTGCACACGGGGAGCGCGTCACCGCCGCACCGCTCTGCGCCTGCGCCCCCCCCCCCCCCCCGCCCCGGGCCCCGAACAAATGCCGGTGGCGCAGACCTGTGGAAACACCACCCAGTTTGACGCGCGCGCTCTGCGCTGGAATGGGCATTATTAATAGGCCAGGGCCCAGAAAGCAATGACGCGCGCACGGCGTCACGCGCGAAATTAAAGAGCCACCAAATCCTCCACGAAGGGCCCTCGCATGCAAATGCCTCGAGCTTATAATATGCGATAAACTGAACGTGCCGAATAGAAATATTCGACAAAACCACTGGATCATAAAATATTTTTAGTCGCTTGAAACACAATCATTCACAGTATTACTACATTAAAGTTACAATTTACTTCATATGGAAGAAGGTAAAAATCTCAGAAAATCAAGAGTTCCTTCCTTCAAAGTCCCTTCTTTCACGAGTTCCTTCCTTCAAAGTCCCTTCCTACATTTCCTTGTTAAATAATGCAATAAAATGTTTTAAATAATTATTTTATAGCTTTGACATGAAATGAATGTAATCTTACAGACCAAAATTTATAAAAAACCAAGTACATCCTATTTACACATCTCTGAAGGTTTATTTAAGCCAAATTATTTGTGGTCGATTTTGTTGGTGGCGCGGCATGAAATGTCAGACAAGCGTTGCCTCCAATAGCTAATGAAAAAATACGAGTGCCGCTTCTGCGAAGAAGAATCAAAGTATTACGTCACCACCTTGTATAAAAAAAGAAACTAAATATACGAAAAATGAATTTTTTTCTCTGTAAGATAGAAGTGTTCTCTTTGCAATGTTAGTTTGAAAAATTGACTTCACTCTCTCTGTACCCTTGCGTCGTTATAAAAAGAAACCAATATTTTATTTTTAAAAACTAGTTTTAAAAGCTACTTATGGCACTTAACTAAACTTTGATGAATTTATTAATGGTTATATAAGGTAGACAATTTTTTTTAAATAATCAAAATGGCGTAATATTTTAAATATTAATATTTTTAAACGTTTGAAACCATTTGAATGCTCTTGAATAGAGTATTAAATAAAACTTCATTAATTTATTAATAATATTTTCTACTATAAACAGATTTTATCTGAAAATGTTGGCACGGGAGGTAAGCAGTAAGGATACAAAACATTGAAGAAATAGCACAGACGGAAATAGCACTTGAATCTCTTGGGAATATTCTACTGCAGAATTATCCATTTGTGGTGAAAAATTATTTGAAGCAATACTAACAAAATTTGTAAAAATATTTTTCAAGACATATGATTACAATTTTCAGTTTGTGTACATAATGCAGTTGTGCAACTGTAGAACTGGGGTCTGATAATGGAGTTTGAAAGGCACTTATTATACTATACCAATTACGAATTCTGCGAAAATGTGTTTTCCTTCTAATAAATACTTCAACTTAAGCACATACTTGACTTATGCCATTGGTGCCGCAAATGAGCAAGATATTGTTCAACCCAAACCTAATTCTATCACCTAAATCAATGTTGAACTAAACCCAGCAACCTCAGACAAACTTCCGCAAATGTTAACCAAGAGTTCTACCTGCTCAATAATGACTCGATTCTAGGTAGGGAGCTCTCAGCAAAGACCAATTAAAGGAAATGCATTATCTCGAGAAGCACGTTACACTACAGAAATTATCAGTATTGACGAGGAATACCAGTTGGATACATATTACTGATATTTATTTTTTTAAATATTCTTACATTTTGTATGTCAAATTCATTGCTCAAAATGAACAACCTCTATTAGGAGCGAATATAAATGCAACTACTGTAACAAAATGTTTCTGTAGATTCATATTTCTGAATACATTCAAAAAAAAATTATATAAGAAAATATGTCTTCGATAAAACCTAACAGAATGGAAAGTGTCCCAGAAGTGTGGATATAACGAATATTTGTAAACAGTATTTATTACTCAGTTGAAAATGCTCTCTAATAGGATAGCATGATTTTACGCTTCGTTACAGTGAAATTCAATCAATCAACATTTTAGATTGTCAAACTCAGCTGCAGAGCATTTTGTTATTCACGTTTCATTATATCATGCTTTCGTCCGTTAAAATTACGTCTGAAGTTTTTAAAAATGAACAGCTAGCAAAATATTGGTTGTTGAATAATGACACGAAATGTTCAAATGCAAATGAGAATAAAATCAAAAGAGAAAGAGACACAATTTTGAATAATAACTTTCTACCATTGTGTATGTAGCTGCATTTGCTGAGAGAGAAGATTATAAAAAAATAAGTTTGTGACTCAAATTTAAGTAGTGCTACTCCCTGTAAATCGAACAGTTTCTTCATGCGAGATCAGTGTCTTTCAAATGCTTTTTTAAAACGACCAAATGATGGTCAATGACAAAATTTATTTTGTAAAGGGAGTGTGATTCGAAAATAAATAATAGCACAACACATTTCACTAAGTTACGTTTTGTATTATAAACAGGTGCTAAAATCATTAGTCCGGGTGGTTCAGCGAATGTTTTTTTTTAATATCGGGAGGTGGTGGATGGTGCTCCACCTGCTGCTGGATGGTGCGATCCGACGCCGACCTACACATCGACATGCGGTAGATTTCCCTCTCCAGGTGTCTCCCCACCCTGAACACGCTCTCGTCTACCAATGTGTTTGGTAGTGCCAATGCATATGCGCGTGTTACAGAAGGGGAAAGGACAAGGGTGAGGGAAGAAATGTCTCGCGCGGTACGTGGCCCATTTGTTAGGGTACTGCTCCTGCATTCTCCCATCAGTGATCGGAGAAATCAAGAAAAACTACTAATCACAACAGCCAGTTGTTAGAATTCTGCTGCGGGCGGAGAATTCGATCCAGCTATGGATCTAGTGAAAAAAAGCAAAAACCCTCCACGGTCAGCAGGACCGAGGACAGCAGGACCCGATCGATATCGGTGCGTAATGCTGTCTCCGAACTATCGCAGCCACTCTCTTGACGGCATTCCCACGTCTTGCGTCGTTTCTTCCCACATATCCGCTCTTCTCCGTTCTTTAGAGTTCACCCCTCGGTACCCTCTCCCTGCACCGATCACTGTCACTCTATAACCACTCCCCCCACCCACCCCCGCCCCACGTGACCCCGCTCGGCCCTAATGGCTCCGCGCCCTGACGCAGCGACAGCGCAGTAAACCGCCGACGCGAGCGCTGTGAATCGATGTGTTATCGCCGGTTGGCTTTATTACTTTATTCATACGCACTCCGGAAGCAAAGCACAAAAGCGCTTTCATTCAACGCCTCGACATAAACAGTGCTCAGTGTATAACGTATGATGCAACAACAATTGTCTCTCCCTCAATCTCTTTTTTTTTTTTTTTTTTTGATCGAAAACAGTGATTGTATAAAGTTCTGAAACTGACATGTACGTTCTTTGCTTTCATAGTGTTTCGTACACCATTTACAAGTTACGTATTAATAAATACGAGAGCATTTTATGCCTAATTAACATTTTTACTCACGTTCATTGCGTACGATAGTTTGTTGAATTTCTTTTAGTTTACACATCACGAACTGCGTGAACGAGTGATTGCGTGTCCGCTATGCAAAGGGATGAAAATGGAAAGTACAAAATCATGAAGAACGAGTTTGACTTCAGATTGCGTGGAACTGGAGGTGCTCGTCATTACTGCACATTCATCTATTAATTCGGCCACTATGCTCCATGGATATTACTCTCCAAGTTAAACTTAAATAAGAAATTATTTCCAGTGGCTGACTTGAGATTAGCATATAACCGGAGTGTAACATAATGAAAAATTTAATAAATAAACACAGCGTCCCTGCTCTAAAAATAACAACATTTTTTGCTAATATAAACCTAATACTCAAGAACTAAAGAAAAAGGAAAATGATCACTAAAGAAAGAAAAAAACGTTAGAGCACTGCAGTGTACTTCTGATCGTCGCGGAGAATGTCATACCTATACGTAAAACACAGCATGAAACCAAAGGGAATGCGCGAAAGATAAGAAAATTACATTCTAAATACACTAATTAAGGTTGTTAGAATTGATTGCGAAAAGGCATGCTCTGACTGCTGAATCGTGGTCATTACGTCAGCCTTCAAAATTTTTAAATTGATTTCTTTCGCCGCATTTACAACGTGGGATGAAAGCAAATCGATCCATGTTTGTTAACAGTCACCAGATTCACAAACAAATTCTGATGATTTCTCTAAACGCCTCATTTCAAAGAGCTCTGCGTGTTTCGGAAGTGCGCTGTCCTCACTCCATTGCCTGGTATATCACAATATGACTGCCCATTGATTTCACTAACACATTCACTGAAATTCTTTTCGCAATTGTGAAAATAGTAAAATTGCACTTTCTGCCGAAGCAAAACTACAAACAATTGATTGATTAACTGAAGTTTCCGGGTTCGTCAACTGCTATGATCATTAAGTCCCACTGCAGTTTTGTACACAGATACAATAGGGTTCCAAATTGGAATTTCAATTGGAGTTCCAATTATTTCGCCCAGTAAAAGACGGAGACTCGCCTTAGTGACAGGGAGATCGGGATTAAAGGTTGTCGGGTCTCGTTCAAGAACTATAGCGGCTTTGACTTAATTTCATGGTACTGGGCACAAGAGGTTGCCCGCCTCTTTGAACAAGTTTAATTTTTAATTTGATTTGATTTATTTTCGTCAAAAGCAGTATAATCTGTGAGGGAGAAGTGTAACACCATTCGTTATTCAAATGAAATACATTTTAAAAGTTCAGAAAAATATAATGTAAAGTTTACCTAAAGACTAAGTGCCATATTCGTCCTCCAAAAAATATTCTGTATCGTCTGAAGTAATTTTTGTACAGATATGAAGGGATATCCCATCGGGAGGAGTTGGTGCATTTTCGTTTGAAGAAGCTTTCGTAAACGAGAAATCAGTGGATCAAAAACCAATAACACAAAAAGCCAATGAAAAATATCTTCCAAGTTTAATAGACTTTTCGGTGACACGTCTGAAGAATATATTTCTGTTATTTTTTATATTCACATTTTATATTTTCCGTACCTCCAGAAACAAATTCCATTTTACCCAATGAACAATATCGATTTACAACCCACGATATGCTCATATACCACCACCCACATATACACGCACGATATGCGGGTATATGAACTTCGAGAACAGCGATGTTGTATTTTTAAGCAAATCACAACATACGACGTAAACGCACTCTTTGAAAGTTTCGACACGAACAATCACTTCACTACAGTCTGTGATATTTGGTACTGGCAGGTATCAAGTACGTTTTTTGGTAATATAAAATTCGAAAGCTCTCGCTTAGTTGAAAGAGTTCCCTGTCCGATGAGTTACCTCCATCAAAAATCTTAATAAACGTTTCCCGTGTAACATTAACTTGTGTTTTCGAGTCTTTGACACTCAGGGCGTTGTCTCTTGACTTGCTCTCGCCCTCGCATAGATATATCGTCTGGAGCCTTTGGCTTACCATTTTTCATAGATTTTACTTTATTTCGTAGAACGTTTAGTTTGATACAAAACTGATTTGTAACCGAAGACCCTTGAATTAGTAGATGGTTTGCATTGCTTTTGAAAACCGAACTAAAATACGTCTTAAACGGATTAGCTTTTGCCCGATCATCAGTAATGAGCTTGTTTCCGTTACCAAGAACTACTGGGATACCTTCTTTATTTCCCTTCCTTCTACGAACATATTTATAAAACCCTGCCCAGTTATTTCCCTTCCCATATAGATTATTCTTTAAATTTGCCGCCTGAGCAATTTTCTTTTCTCGCTCCATTTCTTTTGAACAATTTCGAAAAGTATTCACAGACTCGCTACTGCCGTTTCTGTTGTTAAATGTATTTCTCGTTATCATCTTAACTCACCTAATTTTTGCATTGAAGTATGCTGAATCCGCATTATTTTTAAAAATTTTGTACGGAATGAACTTTTGCAAAGCTTTGTGTATAATGTCTTGGAACCCATCCCATATTTCTTCCATACCTCCCTCGGTTCTCAGAAAGCGATTGAATTGTTCGCCAAAAAACCTTGAATTCCGTCTACATTTGCTTTCTTGTCTTGCCGAACTTTTGTTCCTATCGTGATGCCTTTCCTTGAAATATTTTCAACTAAGTCAAGAAGAACCGCTTTGTGATTGCTAATACCTCAACAACTCCACAAGATATGAAAAGTTCTTTCGGCCAAATTAAGTAGTCATCCAAAATTACATCCTGCCGCATCCCGCTCCAAACTACCCGAGTTAATCCGCTGTCCCAAACTAGACTGTTTACATGTGTTTGGACACTGCTTGGAGACTGTTTACCCCCGCTCACGGCTCCCTCCCAGTTTGGGCTAGGCATATTTAGATCGCCTCCAAAAACAATAGGATGGCCATTCTCGCTTCCCGTTCTCGGAATGATGTCATCTAAACTGTCGTATCCATCACTGGGACGCCTATATCAAGCAATAATTTCTAATATGGTTCCTCAAGTAGTAATTTCTATTCCCAAAATTTCAAACTCAGCACTGACCCAAACTAAGCTAAAAACCATTTCTGGTTGGATGCAAATAAAGACTCCGCCCCTCTACCATTTCTATTCTTCCTAAAGATCTTTTAATATAAATGAAAAAATTCAGAGGATCCGATTTCCTCAGTACGCCACGACTCAGCCCCTATCACTTTGTCGGGATCACAGGTATCAACAAGATTCAAAAACTCTATTTCTTTATTAATTATACTACGACAGTTTACCAGCAACAACCTAAGAAATCCTTAACTCACCTGCAAAAGGTCTCGAGAAGGCGCGGCTGTCGAAGCAGTCGCCGCCGCCGTCTCCGCCGCCGTCTCCGCCGCCGTCTCTGCCGCCGTCTCTGCCGCCGTCTCCGCCGTCATCTCCACAGTCATCTCCATATTCATCTCCGCCGCCGTCTCCGTCGTCGTCTCTGCCACCGCCGCCGTCGCCACCGCCGCCTTCGCCGCCGTCGCTGTACAGCCGTCGCATGTAGTTGCCTCGCCCCGTCACCGTCTTCCTGTTTCGTCAGCATCTCACCGGCGTGGTGGTCACGAGCCGTACTCGCCTCCTCGCTGTCGTCCTCTTGCTCAGCAGTAGTCTCGTCTTTGTCGTTTCCATCCTGTCCGTTCCCGCCCGTTGCCGCCGCCTCTGAATTCTCGTTTCCTTTCGCAGTCGCCCTTATCTCATCTCTGTTCTCCCTCGCTCCTGTCTCGGCAGCTCCACCCCACCCACAATTTACTGTCGCCGCCGCGACCACCGCTGAGGAACCTCAACCGCGCAGTCGGGTTGTGGCCTCGCAGTTATAATCATATACCATGAACAGTTGACGTGGCACTGGGATCAAGGTGACTGACGGGATATACACGTAGCTAAGTGACCCTCTGATTTCATAAGCGGTGGAAGACAGGGCAAAAGAAAGTTCAAATCAATTGACAGATAAAACTTAATTTTCCTACGAGAGATGACACGGGACAGTTGTGGATAAGGTCATGTTTTATGTGACCTCGTGTAGTTGTGGATTGTTATACTTTAAAAAGAGAGGAATGAGGAGAGAGAGGAGAGAGGAGAGGAGAGAGAGAGGGAGAGAGAGAGAGAGAGAGAGAGAGAGAGAGAATGTTGATTCTCAATATGGCTGTACGTTGATGTACAATGGAACTAATTCGGTATAATTAGTTCCGAGAATATAAATATATATATTTTAATTTCTTATTCATAATTAAACATTATATATGCTTTAGAGAGAAAGAGAGAGGGTGGGTGCAATTTTAGCCATTCTTAACGCTCGTGATGTGTACACTTCTCAGCTGGACTTCTTTCCTTTGCTGCAGAAAACGGTACAGTGGCGTCCTTCCTTCTTGGCGAGCAAATCGCTAATTAGGTAACCTTAGAACGGGTGCGAGCGCGAGTGTTTTAATGAATCACATCATTAGCACGAAACAAACGACGCGCCTCGCACCGCACATTGGGAATAACAGAGCGCTCGCATTTACGCAAACGCCTGATATTTCGAGCGAGGCCCACGCAGGGGAAAGCGGGGGCGGCGTGTGAGCAGCGCGGGGGGCGGAGCGGGGGTGGCGCAAGAGCGGTGCGGGGGCTACGTGGGGAGGTGCGGGTGCTCTGCGTGGCGGTCCGGGGGCGGTGCGGGGGCGGCGCGGGGCGGCGCGGGGGCGGGGCGGAAGCGGCGCGGGGGCGGCGCGGGGGCGGCGCGGGGGCGGCGCGGGGGCGGCGCGGGGGCGGCGCGGGGGCGGCGCGGGGGCGGCGCGGGGGCGGCGCGGGGGCGGCGCGGGGGCCGCGCGGGGACGGCACGGGAGTAGCGCGGGACGGCGCGGGAGCGGCGCGGGGACGGCGCGGGGACGGCGCGGGACGGCGCGGGACGGCGCGGGGACGGCGTGGGGGTTGCGCGGGGGCGGCGCGGGGGCGGCGCGGGGGCAGCGCGGGGGCGGCGCGGGGCGGCGCGGGGACGGCGCGGGGGCGGCGCGGGGGCGGCGCGGGGGCGGCGCGGGGGCGGCGCGGGGGCGGCGCGGGGGCGGCGCGGGGGCGGCGCGGGGGCGGTGCGGGGTGGCGCAGGGCAGTGCAGGGCAGTGCAGGGGCGGCGCGGGGCAGGCGCGGGAGCGGTGCGAGGACGGACGGCTAGGCTGGGACAGGGCGTGGCGCTGTGGCGTGGGATTGGACGGGGGGAAGGCGGCGTCGCGGAGGCTGCGAGGGAATGGCAACGCGGGGTGGCGGTGCGAGGGCATATTTATAAAACAATTGAGGAATCTCATTTGGAGAGTGAGGTCATGTAACACTGTGCTTCTGACGTACCTTGGAGTGACAAAAAATGGAAACAATGAAATCGAGTCCAAAATGTGGCATATTTAGTACACGTTGAATCAGTAGAACATTTTCGATTTTTTGGGAAAATGTCAATAATGTTAAGTCAAAGACGAAACAACGATAACACATTTAAAAATCATCCCTTCAATTTAATTTGCGAACTGAACACTGGAAAAAAGAATGTTATGAGGTATTTTTAAGTACAAATCAATAATTCCTCTGACGTTATGGGAGAAGACTCGCTGGCATTAGTTTATTGACAATTGTATCGAATTATACTTGAACTGAGTTGTATTAATTTGTACATGTTTTTGTTCACTGTTTTTTCTCATATCTCTTGGCCTGGTTGTTATTTTGACTATCTCTACTCTGCTTCATTTTACACTTCTTCATTCCTTCTGTTTCTTCTCAACTTCACATCTTATCCCTTCGATGTAGACTCCTCTCCTGCTAAGATACTAGACTCTTTTTATCTTGTCGCCTTATGAATTCTTAGCAAGAAGAGAAAGTTATGTAATCGTGCGTTGGAAAACGGAAAATTTTCGCCAAAAACTCTTATTACCGAGCTCTGGTAACGAAAAAGTGAATAAATCCTATTGCTAAATTTAGAAACAAAATCCTGTAACACGTGGTGTGGCCATAATCCATCTTTTGTAGGTCCTTGACACCAAGAAATCGGTTGACGACAAAACATCTGTCTTTCCGTCTGTGGTGAATCCTAGTGGTTAGGCGGAAGAGCAGGCCCTATGGCCTGAGCCTCGCCATTAATAAAGACATTATTATTATTATTATTATTATTATTATTATTATTAGTGCCTAAACCATGCAGCCGATTTTCTTCAAAATTGATATTCCCCAATCGATCTGAATGAACTCGTGGTTTGGGGATTTTCAAAAACATATTTTTCTATATTATACTTTCGCTCTGCACAGTAGAAGCATTTTGTGGCAACTGATCTAGCAAGAACCGTTTCGGTACTTATGATAAAAACCGCATTTAGCTTCTCATGGATTTCATGTGTATTTTCTTCTCAAACTCAACTTAAGGTATATTTTAAGGCTAGATTTACGGATCAAATCCCCTAAAGAAATCTCAACTCTCAGATACTAAAAGGTTCGAGGCATCCACGCGGAGCGGAGCGTATGGAGACATTAAAGAAGTGAGTGATTAAGCGGGGGAAAGCGAGTTCAGGCGATGAAACTTTCCATTATACCACTTATACATAATTTGTTCTATGTATACCCATGATGATATGACAAGAGAATTTCGAGATACTTCATCAACTTTTTATGTTCCATAAAACTGTTATATCGAGACGGTAAAGTACAATGGCGAGGTTATTAAAATTGCATAAGGGATGGACATGTTGAGAGAGCCGTATGGGAGAGCTGACCTGGTCAGTTAATATCCCGACATGGACGCTTCGCGTGATAGAATTCCAACGGGGTTAATCGATTTTCAGTGGCTTTAGAAACAATACAGGACGTCAATTATAAATTAATTCCACCAGATCAGCTAGGGACAAACCGTCATCTCATGTGCTTTGAATGTGCTCCGTATGCGAAGCGTATTTGTCTTTCAAGCTATTGTTGAGTTACTATTTCTTTGAATGGATAATTATTTTACGACGAGTCTTAAAGTTGTTTCATCTATAAATTTTACACGTTCACTTTTGTCTTTTGAAACCATCTCTTATATTTTGTTCACTTCTTTTAGTATAGATTTTCGATGTCTAAAGGCCAGTATTCTTCATGAGCTAATTAATTCCAAAATAATCAAATAAGTTTTCAAACTTAATTCTATTATGCATCAGGATCTAAAATAGTCAAATGTTGATTCAGAAAATAATATACCATATCCATTTTTACCGCATGTTAAAGAAGAATCCAATACCTACTAGTATGTATCCAACGGAAATTGTAGAGTAACATGAAAAGGATGGAGGATTATGGAGGGTAGGGATCCGCAGGCTTTCTAAACCAGTGGGGTTTAAACGAGGAAAGGATAAAATCGGAAAGATAAAGAAATTAACCGAATATTCCAACATTTCCAGACTTTAAGAGTTTTTTTAATACACGAAATAAATGTCAGAAATAATTTTTGAAACGGTAATACAAAAAATTCTTTTCCGTAATATCATAAGAAGGGAAACATTGCTGCAAGAACTTTTGGTTCATATAATTAATTTTCTTAACTACTAAAATGTTTATCTAATACAATCTAAGCTGAGAACAAAAAAGATAAATTCCTTTTCACCTGCATGAGTTAACATCTTCAGCCTTGTGGCAAATTAATCGAACTCATTTGCAAGAAGCCAGCTGTTCGTGAAATTACTTTGAGAGATCCAAAATGATAATGTACTATTTTCTCTCGTCTGTTGCTACTAAATGCCAATTGGAAACTTTACGTGACCAGTCAATGACACTTGGTTCGTTTCTCCTTTATTTTTAGCCCAATTATGAATCTTCCAAGAACCACCAAGACAAGATTTTTCCGTTTAATGAGGCACTCGACCCACTCCGCGTGGCCAGCTTCCAACTGCTCGCTCATCTGGTATACTCGAAACCCCATTCATGCATGACAAATGCGTCTGCAGAACTAGCTATAAATTACCTTCAGTAGCTGCGCTACTTTTTCCGCTGTCGGCGCAAACTTACAGACAGAGGCGGAATAAGGTTAGCTGGCGCACGGAGCCAGGAAAAAGTATTGAAACCCTTCCACGAAAAATACATATATTTTTTTTTTATTATTGGAGTTCGGACAGCGAATATTTGCCAGAGTTATTTATTTTCGAGTTGCATCGCAAAGTGGTTACCAGTTTGTGTAATCATTGTCAGAGCAATATGTAAATGTTTGTTCTGATGATGTAATAGCGAGGGCGTGTTTTCGCCCTCGACTTCTGGAATTGAAAGATCTGAGAAAGTGAAACAGACCAGAGATATACATCATATTATTTATTTGTTATTTTAGTTTGAAGAACATATATTGTATTATTAACATTGTTTATCTTACTTTGTTTGTTACATTGATTAGCTTGCTCATTCACCTTCCACAGTGAGTCGGTCGTGTCCCTACGATTTTCGTAGTAGAAAACAACCTGAGAATTGACCTTAAAAAGAAGTTCTAGCCTAAATGAAAATGTTTTTTTTTGTTTTATGTAAGTCTGTTGTTCTTGTAATGGGCATCTCATTCATATTTGGATAAATTTGTTGGTACATCGTGTTAATGTCCTTTAATCTTTTATTCTTTGTTGATCATTTTATGAAAACTAATTTAATTCATTATTTATAGGCAATTTGGTCTGATGGTGGCTCGTAACTCACCACATAACTCTGATACTAATTTGTGATAGATAGTATTCGTGACATCATTCATAAATCACAAGTCTCTTATGATTGATTTTATTTATTCAATGTCATATTTCTATTTCATATCAAGATGTTTTATAGTTGTATAATTTGTTTGTCGTAACACATTTTTTAGCCCATTTATTCTCTGAATGTTTACCTAGGTTTTTCTGTCTGACAAGTCTTTATATTGAATGTTATTGACAGTAAAAAGCAACCTTCAGTTGGTTTTAAAATTCATAATTTAACATAATAATGTTCATACAATTTTGGGTTTATTGTAATTTTAAATGTATACTCTGACTCCAATGTATTATTTTCCTTTTTAGTTCATAACATTGCCACTAGCCAGATGATGAGGAAAAATTCCTCCGAATAGTCGCCATCAACAACATTGTCCTGTGATGTAATGTGAATATCAATATGTTTTGGTAATTAATAAATATAACTGTAACATATATGGAACTTTATTTGAATACTTGTGTAATAAGCAAAATACAGTCATTAGATCAACCAGTCATAGTGTAAAATATCTTTAGTTTGGAAAATGACTTTAACTTTGTTGTTGGGGCATGAGGCACTTGCAGAACCTAGACACATCTTAATGTTAAGCGTCTCATTTAACTGTCTCCCTCTGGCAAAATTTGAAAACTCGGAGTAAATACTCCGCATCAGTTACCGGCGCCGACACAGATATAAATCATGTCTCGTGTATTCACGCAAGATATTTTGCCACCGTCAGAATATTCAGGACAAATAATGAAATTATATCGTCACATAATGGGAGAAATGAAAAATTTTCCTTTGGAGCGATGGATGGATTCATACATTTGAATGATTTTATTCGCTTTTGTATATTAGAACAATGTTGCTACAAGATTAATGCGTAATAAAAATGAGTCACTGGTTGTTGCCATCACGAAGTATTATAGGAATGTGTAATTCGGTTGAGATGTATGATGGGAATACCAGTGACAGTGACAGTGAGAGTGAGAGTGACAGTGCTCGGTTGGGCGATGATTCAATCGCTCGAAGCTACTTCTCGGCGATAGATTGAACGAACCCCCAGGTGGGTCTGAATTCATAGAGCTTGACACCCCCGGGAATTTAGCTTTCTGGGTGATCAACGACTGAAGGCGTGGAAAAAATCCAGTATAATAGTATAAAAACGGGTTAAAATAAATTCATCACTTCAAAATCAACAAAGTAAAATTTGTCTGAAAGCAACCTTTTTATGGCTTCAAGGTCAGTAAGCGTACAGAAAAATTGTCTAAATATATTAAGGTCTAACAGAAAAAATATCTAATGAAAATGTTGTCTACAGCTATATTAAGTCTAATGATTAAACGTCCACAGCTAAAATGTCTACCAACAAAAATGCCTACAAACTGCAAAGTCTATCAGCTGAACGTTCACTGTCTAAAAGCCTAACAGAAACAGAAATGTCTAATGAGTATTCTGTTAAAATATTCTGTAAATATGCAGAATGTTGAAATAATGGTATCGCACTAGGAATACTGTACACAGCGAAATGGAATACTCGCATACTTGAAAATATTATGTTATGGCCTGAAATTGCAAGCAGATGAAGTGGAAGAATTGATGAATAATTTTAATGAAACTGTCCTATTTATGATCTGCATATATTTTATAAATATATTTTTCAAGATAAACATGCATTTATAATTATCCTTACTAATAAATCTAACAAACATTCATACCTAGATCCTTTTTGTATGTAGACCTTTTTGCACTATTAATTTTTGCATTTTTGCACCTTTGCCTATAGACATACTTGCATTAGACATTTTTTCATGACGAATAGCGTGATGGGTAGACATTCATTATGTAGACCATTTAGAGTGTATCAAGTCTCGTTAGACCTTAAATATTAGACATCATTTGCGTAGATCATATTTCTGTAGACCTACTGACCAGTAACCTTTTTATTTTGTTGCGAAATGATTAGGTTAAAAATGGAACGTACATTTGGAATTCGAAATAGATAACGCAGGAGTATTATCACATGCAGCATTAAAAATTGCAATAGGCAAACATTTCTGACAACGCTGTTCTTCTCGGCGCAGTACATGTGACACCGTCGGATATTTTCATCGTCCGGCAGTGGGCCCGAGAAAGGGAGGACGGGCGGGGGGGGGGGGGGCTGGTTCGAAATGTCCCCGGCCGGAAGAGCCACATACCTTTCTCCGCTAGCCGCTCGGCTCTGGAGGTTTCGTGGAAATCCTAGGCGACGCTGCCACCCTGGCGTTATGAATTGGAAACATTTCTCACATTTTCCGCTCGAAATCCATCCGCGGCGCGCGCCAGGCTTCGCGAGCGTCGAGTGCTCTTCGCAAGCGCCTCCGCCGCCGCGCGCGCCGCCGCGGAGAGAGGAGGTGTCAGCGGGCAGGCGCGAGGCTCGATGCGTCGGCACCTGTGCTGCCTGTGCGAGCGGAGCCGCAGGTGCCAAGATGGCAGGAGGCCGCCACCCACCTCACGCATGCCACGCCTTCCCTCTGAGGGGCTGACTCCACGGGTTACACGGTTTGGCGACCAGCCTACCTACGTGTATGCCGGTCTGCCTGGCTACCTGTCTCTGGCTGAATCTTTGTCAGTCTAACTGATTGGCTGATCGAGTGTGTCTGTGTTACTGTATGACTAACTGTCTCTATCTGACCGTTCCCCTGAATTCCTCTCCCTCTCACCGTCTTCTTGTCAGACCGTCTCCGTATTTCACTATCTCCCTGTCTCACCGTCTCGCTATCTGACCGTCCGCCTCATCGTTTCCTTATCTGACCGCTTCTTTGTTTGACCGTCTCCCTCTTTGACCGACTCCCCATCTGATCGTCTCCCTGTCTCAGCGTCCCCCTGCCTCAGCGCCTCCACGTCTCCCCGTCCCCCATCTCCCCGTCTCCCCGTCTCCCCGTCTCCCATCTCTCCATCTCCCCGTCTCCCCGTCTCTCCTTCGTCTCTCCGTCTCACCGTCTCAACGTATCAACGTCTCAACGTCTCACCGCCTCCCTGTCTCACTTTCTACCCGAGTCACCTTTCCTTGTCTGGCTGTCTCCCTGTCTGGTAGTGACTCTGATTGTCTGTCAGTGTCTGTCACAGTAGAAGATACATGTCGTACTGTAGTGACCAGCCGGCTGTTTTTCCATCCTTGGTCAGGAGGGTACAAAGCTCGGAGACCCCACGTGGAATATCAGGTAGCAAAGCGGCTTCGCAGAAGCATTCGTCCCATTTCTTTTCTTTCTCTACAAATCGTTTCATCAATGACTCATCATTACATTATCTTCTTTCGTCCCCTAAGTTATTCTGGTTCCCTAGAATAAAGACATTAACCGAACCGTTTCTTAAATTAATTTAAATTTTATAATATAAAGTTTGTATCTAAGAAGTTAATTTTCAAAGCAAAGCAGATTGCGACCTCTGAAGTCGGGTGCGGAGGTGGGGATGATGAGGTGCGGATAAGGAGGAGAAACAAAGTTGGCGCGGTGGAGGTGCGTGGAGGTAGGGTAAAAGTGGGCGTCGAGTTGAAGGTGGAGGCGGGGGTAGACGCGAGGGAAGGGACGTGTGCGGAGGAGAAGGCGAAGGCGAGGACGAGGACGAGGGTGGGAGAAGGGGGCGAGGAGCGAAGGTGAGGACGAGGACGAGGGTGGGAGATGGGGGCGAGGAGCGAAGGCAGAGCGGGGGCAGGGCGAAGACAGACTCATCAGCGGTAGAGCGTGGGCGACGCGTGGCGTAAATGCGTGTTGAGACGCAGGCCACCGCGGGTGGCGGCGAGGCTCCAATAGCAGCGCGGTAAGCGCCCGGAGGCGGACTGGCCAGCCAGGCAGACGGCGCGGGCAGGCACCTGTATCAGCCACGAAGGATTCGGCAGACTTCAGCAGAGGGCGGAGAGCACCAACGTCACCATCGCCAGCAACTGAAGGCCACGACGTGCACGGCGGACCGCCGGCAAGAGGAGCGGCACGGGTGTTAGCGTGGTGGGATAGGGCGCAGCGGGTGGGGTGATAGGCACCGCCCAACGCGAAGCAACGGGGTGTGCGGGGAGTAGGGGGGAGCAGCGGTTTTTGACAGCGGGCGCGCGGCGGGCGCTCGCGGGGGCGATGGCGAGGCCCGTAATTAACCGCGGGCGATGCAACATGCATGAGGCGCCGCCATGCGCCGGAGCCGGGGGCGGAGGGGGCGGTGGGGGCCGTGGGGGCGGCGGGGCGGCACGCGCGCGCGCCGGAAATTTCAGCGCGTGCCCGGCAACACTCTGCAGGCGTCGGCGGAGCCGGGGGCGGGGCGGGGCGGGCGCGAGCAAGGGCGAGGAGGGGAGGGGCGAGGACTGGCGCCTCGGCGGCGCACGTGATGGAGAATTCGGCCCCCGCCCCCCACCCCTCCCCGCCCCGCCCCGCCCCCCGCCTCCACGCCGCACCGCGGCGCGGTTAGAAATGGATCGCCGAATATCTGCGCTGCCGGGAACGGAGGAAAGCGGCTGTGGTGGCTGCGGCCCCGGCGAAGCGTTGGTGTCGGCGGTAGGGCCAGAGGCGGAGGTGGGGTTGGGTTTGGCCCCGGCAGAGCGCCTTCGGAAGCGGAGGCGGTTGCGGAGGCGGGGGTAGGGACGGGAGCGGGGTAGATGTTAGCGGTGGCGGCGAACGAGGTGGCGAGATCGCAACGAAGGTTGATTGAAGCGGGAGAGATTCAGGTTGAGATTGAAAGGCTATCACTCGCCAGATCGTTGCGAGGAAATAGAGGACTGTAACACGAACTGAGAGACGCTATAGAGCGACACAATAATGGAGAAAACTTCGAAAAAAACTTTTAATACTTGTAGGTTGATAAAGATGTTGCACACAATCTTTTTTTTATTTATTTAAAATATCTTTTAACTATTTTTTCTAATAGGACAAATATATATTGTCCTATTTAATTCAAATGTTTAAAATCCAAGTTTCTCATACTTTTATATCAATGCTCTTCACTACACAAAAAATAAGCCACCTTTCTTCGTTATTGACTCTGAGAGCTTGAAGCTAGACTTTTATGGCTTTCAAGCATTTGACTCAGATCTTAGGTCGTTTTCAAGGCATGGTATCTTTCTCCATAATATATCGTACCAATAAAGTATGTTTCTGTAACGTCATACCTACGTATACCTATGTCGGCATATCTACGTAAGACATGAAATTTTGTCGGCACTGCACAGAATGAAAAGCTTTATAACATTTTAACGTACGTTCGTTTGTTTTTTCTATGAAAATGGAGAATGCTACTGTAACGTGTGATTAAACTAATAAATAGTCAAATCCATTAAATCAACAATTGTATTTGCTGAGTAAATATTATGAAGTGTATCACAATACGTTATTCAGCTCGGCAGCAAATGATTTTATTTAAATATGGCTGTCGCATTTGAAACACATGTTACCAAATATTTGCAAACTAGGATCAGAGAGTAGCAAAGCTCCGAATTGCACACGCGCGAGTCCGTCTCGTACAATAACGGTAACAACAGTTTCATATTGTAGTTATCTTTACTGATTTTATGATGTTTAGAGCAACGGAAAGATAGATCTTTAAATTAGGTGGAAACGCTCATTTTTGTATCTAGCTGCCGTCAAAGGCGTAGCCCTTGAGTGGCAGGCAAGTGCGTGCACTACTTACATATAGAGGGGAAGACAATGCATTTCTCGGCCTCTCTGGGCTTCCTTTCCCACTTTTTCATTTGAATATTACACATTTTACTTGCAAATAAGTAAATAAAAGATACTAGAGGGAGAATGAAATAATAATATTAATGATACAATAAATAAATAGCATTGTTTTTTTGTTGGACATTTTACAGAATATCCAGATCATTTAGAGAGCCCCTTTCAAAAATGTTTTTTTTATTGTCCAAACTGTCAGTTATAAACAGGAAAAATCTATAATTGATTTGAAGAAATGAATTGTTTTGTATGTACGTATGTGTGTACTTGGCGCGACAATCCGTGAACGGGCTCATGCCTGCCGGCGATGTCCCTGCCTCGCGGCCATGGGTTGAGGGGGTACGTGTGATTAGCACATAGAGATCCCCACGCCGTATTCCGGTCTTCTCAACCTGAGAAGTGGACTTTTCCGTCACACAGCAACAGACACTGCGACATTGTAAAGAAAACACACACTGTAGTATTGACTCGACCGCGAATCGAACCCTAGATCGCGAAGTGGAAAGCGAGCACGCTGACCAAAAACTAGCCACGAGCATATGAATTATTTTATTGCGGAGTACTACGAGCATGGGGCCCTTCCGAAACTTTCAGGGCGGCACGCCTGTCTTGCCCGCCCTCTCCCCTGCGCGCTCGCGTGGCGACAGGTACTGCTTCGCGTCTCATCAGCGCTTTGTGCGAGGGGACGTGCGTGGGGTTACGTCACGTGGCGAGTATCACGCGCTGCCGCCGCAATCTCCGATCAGCGCTGCCATCGCATCGGCATCGCACGTGACCCGCACCACCGATTGCTCGCGCCCCACGGCTCGCGCTGCCCACGCCACGCGCCGCGGAAATTTGATTCCGCAAGATATGCTGATTAGTGATTCCTGCGACATCTTTCGTGCGATTTTCTAAAGGCAGCATTAAACCGGAGGCTGTATTCCGAATGGGATTTGCCACAAAATTAGTTGTTGCAACAGATACAATGCGATTTTATGTATTAAATGTAGGTACGGAATTGCTTCAAGTAACAAACTATTTTTAGTACGTAATAATTTCGAAGTTAACTTACCAATTCAGAGAAAATTATATATTTCTTTTTAGGCATTGTTATGCGAATGTACCACTGTTTTGGCTATTACCTATTGATTCCACAAATCATTCTCGGCAGCGTTTCATACAATTTTGAAATTGGGAATGAAATGGATAATTGAATAAGTACTATATGGTATCCCTGTGAAAGAACTGCGACTCAGACAATTCATTTAAGGAAGACTCTTCAAGTCTTAAACTGTCAATGTTATTTCTCGGGAAGTCCAAGTGTTCATGTCCCGACGGTGGCCGACTTTCGGCCACTAGCTGTACAACGAAACACACACACATTCGCGCGCGCGCACTCACCACACTTTCACAAATGTCGGAAGCTTAGAGATAAGTTACAGTAACCTTTGAAAACTATGAGAATTACATGCTTGGTTAATTACATGCTTGCTACATTACAAGAATTGGTTAATTACATGCTTAAGAATAAGTTTTACTCTACATACTGTTAAATAATACTTTACACCCTTTCATAAAAATTAAATGAGAGCTTCCATAAAGAAACTGAAATGGACAAAATTGCGAGTCCCCACAATAAAGTGTATATTAATATTAACATCTATCTATTCATTTATTACCCAGCTCTCCAGAAACAGCGTACTTCTCTTGCGAATTGTCGAAATTTAAATTTCATATGTGTATTACATAACATCACTTTTTTATTGTTTTAATTATTGCTCCTTAGTGACTATGAGGCAAGTTACGATAGGAAAACTTTGAGAGAGGAAACAATTTTTTACACTAATGTACCGAGCAATTCCATGGCGGATGTTTGCCTCTCATATGTGAGATTCATTTAGTAAGGAAAGGATGAGAGCACTTCCCAAGGCCAGGAAGCCGGAGGGCACAGGCTGTCCTGGCAACGGGAGAAGCGCCGCGTCGTGCGGCCTTAAATCAACCGAGCAACGGGACGCGGTTGATTTTTAATTCAATTACTCCGTAATGGCAATGATGGCGGATGTGCGGAAAGAAATAACTGCTGCGGCCTGTCGTTTATCTACGCGCTTTATGCAGACATCGATGAATTATTTAAATCACCGAGGCCGCTGCCGCAAACGCCACAAAGTTTCGTCATTTATACAGTGAGTGGAAATAAACGACGCGTACTTTAGTGGATAAATGACCGGAAATGCCATTATTATAGAGCTTAAATTCCGATCTAATAGAGTTAAATACTGCGCGTTGGTTCGAGAGCGCGTTGGGTGGACAAAGGTCGTGCCATCGTTCGTCTGTGTCTGGGCTTTCTCGCGGAGTATTAGCCCTTGCATTCTGCCAGCAACCGAAATGGGCAAACCAACCTACGGAGATGATATGGTTAAAATGGTGAATGTAAAAAACATTTGAGTGGTTATAATCAATTAATTTCATTGAAGCAGTGTCTAAACGAATTTGTTTAAAGCCACTGTTATCCTTTCCAGTGAGAATAGAGAAAACTCTTCTATTTTCAAAAAATAGGAGCAAAAGGCATGACTTGAGTTCTCCTTGATTCCATAAACCCAGAGTTGTTCTGTAAAATACTAAGTATACTGGAGAGCTATTTACAACACTTATTTCATCGGCATAGTATTTCAGAATTTGATCGAATAAAATATGTGTCATAAGTCAGTCCACACATGTTCTTGACTTCATAAATACCATTTTCATTCACATTCAAGCAATAAACCGTGTGTAATTACTTCCTACTTTTTCTGCTGAGAGAAATACGCGTGTCTGTAGAGCCTAATTTATACAGAAGGTCCTCAGTACAAAAAAAACCTCACCAGAGGAAAGAGAGAAAAAGTGCCTCACTGATATTTTTGAAGAGAGACATAGTAAGTACGAGTGTTATAAAAACGGGACGAAAAGTCTGACGATATATCGAAGAGTATACCGGTATAAACGATATATTTACTCGTTTATAAATTTACATTATATATTCTTGAGTTAATCTGTAGCGCTAGAGCTGGTTCATACGAGCTGCACAAGAAACGCATCAGACGTCTAGGCGGATTGCTTTCTCGGAGAGACCACCGCAACGTTTTTCAGCCTTGTCTCTTTCAGCTGCCTCCGAGAACCCAAAGTTCATCCGTAAGAACGGGCAGCGGGCGGGCGGGCTCTTTCACAGCCTCCCTGCGCACCTCCCGCATATTAGCGGAGACGGGCCACCCTGAAAGGGGGCCTGCCAACACACGACGGCGGCGGCTGCGCGACGCTCCGACCTGCGTCAGCAGCGCGTACGCGGCAGCCGCTAGGCGGTGCGCAGCGTCGCCGCCGCCGACGCAGGTTGATTTCAATTTATCTCGCAGCCCGCCCAAAACGTGTCGTCTTTTTGCACGGAACGGGTGATTTTTTTTTTTTGGTCCTCCTTTTTTTTCATATCTCTTTTCCCGCCCTCCGCGCGCGGTCGCTCCCTAAGCTGCGCGCATCATTAGCTGGTGGGCGAGCGCGCGGCGACGGCGTTCATTAGCGAAAGGGGCGCGGGCGGGGGAGGGGGCGGGGCCGGGAGGGGGCGGGGCGGGGGCGGCCGCTGCCCTTTTTGTGGGCGCGTCACCGCAACGCACCCACTCGGAGCCGCCCCGCCGTCGGGACGACCGACGTCGCGGCGGCGAGCGGCGGCGGCGGCGGCGGCGGCGGCGACGCGTGCGGAGACAAAAGAAAGGGAACGACGCCGCCGCTGTCGCCGCCGCCGCCGCCGCCGCCGCCGTAGACGAAGGCGTTCCCGGCGATGACAGGCGCGGGCGGTGGGTGGCGGCGTTGGTTAGGGAGGCGTGCCGCGGGAGAGGAGAGAGAGACGCAGGCGGTTGTGGCAACGCGGTTGTGGAGACGGGCGAAGCAAAGACAGCGGCTGCGGCAGCGTGGGCGAGATGAAGCACGGTACCGAAACGGCTGCAGGGAACCGGCAATGTAAGAGACGGAAGTGGATGTGGGAGAGGAAGCAAAACAAGAGACGGAGATGGTGAGTGGGGATGAGGCAAAGGAAGAAATGGATGTTACGCAAAGCAAGGGGCTGACGTGGCTGCGGGGAATAGGTAATGCAAGAGACGGAGTTGGCTGAGGGGGAGGGAGCAAAACAAGAGACGGAGAGGAGGGAAGGAGGAGATGGGGAGAAGGCACTGGGATAGATGGATATGAGTACGAGGGAGGAGGCAAAGCAAGGGTCGAAGATAGCTATGGAGAGAATGCGAATGGAGAGGAGACAAAGGAAGAGGCGGAGATAGCTGCGAGGAAGAGGCAACGCAAGGGACGGAGCTGGCTGTGGAAAAGGAAACAAAACGAGAAGCGGACGTGGCAACTGGAGAGGAGGCCAAGCAAGCGCCGTGGATAAGTCCATGGGTGGCTGCAAAGCAAGGGAATCAGAGGAGGAGGCAACGCAAGACATGGAGATACGCGACGTCGGGGGCTGGGGCTGAGTCGAGGGTGGAGCAGTGAAGCGACGCAGAGGAGGAGGCGAAGGCTGTGACGGCGGCTCTGACGGCCACGATAACGATACGGAGATGCAGGCTAGAGCGTGAGCGAGGGCGAGGGCGAGGGCGGGGGCGAGGGCGGGGGCGAGGGCGGGGGCGTGGGCGGGGGCGAGGCGGAGGTGTTGGGGCGAGGGCGGCGGCAGTGAGAGTCGGCGGCGACGGAGGCGGAGGCTGGCGAGACAGGAGTGAGCGCGTTCAAGGCTTTCTGCAGGACGAGGTGGCGCCGCAATCGGACATGCCATCGCTGTCGCCTGAAGGGAGCGGCTCTTTCTCCCTAATCATTTGATGATGGCGGAGCGAGCGGCGGATTTTCACAACCAGAGAATAATCAAGGAAGGGCTCTCTAACAAGGATATGGTGTCACTGGTTTTACTTTTCCGTGCAATATGAGCTCTCGCTGTTCGAAAAAGCTCTCGTAGATTCACAATTAAGACCACGCGTCTTGTACGAGAGTCACCTACGATGATTCATTGAAACGCACCACCGCTGACTAATGCGCGACGCGTGCAATTTGAAATATATTCAGCCGCTAATAAACGAGAGAATGGGAACTTAATGAAAATATTACTATTGAATGAAAGCAATTTCGAAAGGAAATGTTTTATTTAACAAACATTTGGCAAAACATTTATAATACCTTGGGAATAACGTTTATTGCGACTGAGACAACTGGAACAACTGGGAACAACTAGATTTCCATGTTTCAGCCTTTGTTGATCTCAGTTCGAAGTAATGTTCGTCTCGGATAGATGTAGAATGCTTGCAATTATTCCCATATAAACATTTTCAATTTAATATGATTACATTCTTATTATAAACACGTTGTAGACGCTTTCTAGAGTACATCTTTTTATAGATCTCCCAGGGATAGATCAATTTTAGATCCACATAGTGCTCCACGCTCAATGTAGTATAACAATGTGGTAATAATGACAGAAATTAAACCGGTTAATGCCAGTTTAGCGTCACTGAACGTTTGAAATTGCAACAGATATTAAGAGGAAGAAACAATTAAGTATTGTAAAACGAATGAAACTCAATAACCAGCTTTAGTAGTGCGTCATTAAAGATAATACGAAGGTATAAAATATTTGCGTGTAATGTTCATAGGACCGTTTGCAAACCCGACACGGCGAACTGCAGATTGCTGTAATTCCTCTGGCGTTCAACGATAATACCTTTGTAGGTAAGTTCCTGAGAGACAGCGACAATGCTGCTTCGCCTGTGGGAGCGGCGCCGCCGCTTATTGCCCTATCCTTCGCGTTCCCTTACGCCGAATTAGCGGCAGAAGTCCTCGTTGAGCTTGGGCACGTCTTGGGGAGCGGAGGTTTTAGAGACTGTTCGCATGCGGCGCGCGGGAAAAATTCCCCTTCCCCCTCCCCCCTTCCCCACCCTCTCGCACGCGCGGCCACGTTGAACACATAATTCCAGTCGCTCCGCGCCGCCACGCGCCGCCCTCCCCTCCCGTCCCCATTCTTCGCACCCCACCCGTCTCTACCATTGCCCCCCGTTCGCCACGCCTCGCTCTGCCTCGAGACCTACCCCACCACGTTGTGACTCCCCGCCCCGCCCCCCCGTCCATATTCTTCGCTCCGCTCTTCCCTTCCCATTCCTGCGTTTCCCATCTCCACCATGTCTATTCTAGCCCTGCCCTCGCCCTGCCCTGGCCCTGCTCTCGCCCTGCTCTCGCCCTGCTCTCGCCCTGCTCTCGCCCTGCTCTCGCCCTGCTCTCGCCCTGCTCTCGCCCTGCTCTCGCCCTGCTCTCGCCCTGCTCTCGCCCTGCTCTCGCCCTGCTCTCGCCCTGCCCTCGCCCTGCTCTCGCCCTGCTCTCGCCCTGCTCTCGCCCTGCTCTCGCCCTGCTCTCGCCCTGCTCTCGCCCTGCTCTCGCCCTGCTCTCGCCCTGCTCTCGCCCTGCTCTCGCCCTGCCCTCGCCCTGCTCTCGCCCTGCTCTCACCCTGATCTCGCCCTGCTCTCGCCCTGCCCCGAGACCTGTTTTACGCCGCGTCTTCCCTGCCCTTCTCCTTTCCCATCCCCACGTTCCACGCCCCGCCCGTCTCCTCCGCTTTTCGCCCTTATCTTGTCCCGAGACCTGTCTCCAAGTCACGTCTCTCCGTTCCCCACCCAGCTCTCGTTCCCCCCTCTCCTCCCTTTCCATCCCCACGTCTGTCCGTCCCCTATCTCTTGTCCCCGCCCCACCCTGTCCGAAACGTATCCCCAGGACGCGTCCCCCGTTCTCTCCACCCCTTCTCCCTTCCCATCCTGCATTTCTCTGATTCCCCTCTGCTTCCCGCCTCGCCACACCCGTAACATCTCCCCATGTCGCGTATCCCCGTTCCGCCCCTCCCGTCCTCGTTCTTTGCTCTCTCCTCTCCCCTTCCCAACCGCGCCTCTCCCCTCCCCTCCGCCCTCCCCTCCCTCACCGCCTCGCCTTGCCCTGAGACCTGACCCCTAAAGTCGCGTTGCGTCGCGTCTGCCTGCCCCGCCCCGCCTCGCCCCGCCCCCGCTCCCGCCCCCGGTGCCTTCCCCGCGTCGTGTCACTCCACTGCACGTTGCTCCGCGCCGGCTCGCGTCGTCAGACGCCTCGCGTCGCCAGAGAGCGCCAATTATTTTCACTTTAGCCTCAGCGTAAATGGCCGTCTAATACGAAGGGCTCAGCCCGCGGGACCGGCAGATGCCGCGCGGGCGCCAACTTGGGAGCGGCGACGCGGCGCGACGACTCAAGGCGGAGAAGCCTCTGGTCGCCTGCGGTGCCCGCGTTCTCGGACTTGACTTTTCAACACGAGTGCGCCCTCCTGGTGTAAATGGTTTACAGGATATTGTTTTTGAAATGGTATTTTGGACGCATTTGATTTGGTATATTTTTTATATCCAAATGATATTTCTAACAAGATGTTCAGTAAAAAATCTGAAGTACTGACTTACGAATCGGAATTACTGAGGTGAATCAAAAAAAATGTACGTAAAAATTAGTGATTTATCTTAAAATACATTGTTTTTTATGTTAATCTGCCATTTCAATTCATTTTAATGTTTTTTCGAAAATTTTAATACTTATCAGCGATTTCAGACCTTTTGAATCAGTGACGAACGTATAATTTCCGTCTACACGTTTCCAATACGACCACTGACTGGAGTTTCGTACTTAGAGGTTTTTTCCGCGTACATAAAAAAGATTGCATTGTTAGAAGTATTTCCAAGTATATAGCCTAAAGTAAAATTTGTCTAAGTGTTTTGACGAAAGTGGAAGATGATAAATCAACTGTGAGACGGATCATCATGTAGCACATATCTTACATTTCATTAAACAGATAATTTAACATTGAAATGAATAAAGGTACAGGTAAGTTGGTTTTGCTCCCTCTGAGGCACACAGAAATTTCGTGAAACCAACAGCAAGCGTGACACCAATTGTATAGAAATTACAATTCATTCATTTGAAGCGGGGGAATACTGTGTAGAATGATGAGTGAAAAATGATGCGAGGCACAGAATGGTGCCGGGTGGAGGTGGTGCAGGATAAAAAGTGATGCGGGACGGAGAATGCTGCGGAGTTTTGAATGGTAGGGGAGTCAGTGGTCGTATTTTCCCTCTAATCCTCCTCTCTGAAAATCATATATCGTAAATCATATGCTAATAGCATATAGGAAGATAAAAAACAGATTGTAGGTGATGATGCAGAATGAAAAGTTGAAAAACACGAGAGAAGCTGATTCACATTTTTCGAAGCTGCCCAAGAAATGTCGCCTGCATGTTACACGTGGTTTTAGCGGGATTCGCCATGCGACACTACACGAAAACAATATCTGCCTGAGCACCTCGTTCACCCCTGCCACTTGCAAGTTTTTTCCTAAATGTCTTGCCGGGCAGATTGCGTCTGTCCGGCGGCACGGCTTCCGGCCCCACAAGGGCCTGCGGCGCTGCCCGAAAACCGCGCGCTGGCGCGTGGAAGCTATCTGCTCCGCCTGGCGGAGGCGGCGCTGGGGAAGGGGTGCGTCAGCGACGGAGAACCTGCCTCCGCCTTTCCCTCCACCCCCCAGGCTCCGCAGTCTTATCAGGTGTTCTTCCACGCAATAGACTTCGTCGCGCCCCCCCCCCGCCATTCTCCGCCTCGCGCCTTACTCTACCCCGTACCATTCTCCACCACCACTTCCACCCTGCGTCATTCTCCAACAGCACCATTCTCTACCCTCACCACCACTTCCACCCTGCGTCAGTCTCCAACTCGCGCATTTCTTCACTACGCACTGTTCTCAACCTGGCGCTAACCCCAATCCCGCACCATTCTCCAACCCTGCCACCCATCCCCTTTCAACACTCCTCAGCATTGTCCATCCCGCATCACTTTCTATCCTGCACCACCTCCACCGGCACCATTCACTGCCTCGCATCATTTTCCACTTACCATTGCCCCCGTATTCTTCCCCCATCCCCTCCCGAAGAGTCGGATTGGCGAAGGGAAATGGCTACAAGAAGAATGAAACAAGGTAGAGCGCTGTGGCAATGAATAGGAAGGAGGAATGATGTGGAGTGGTTCCAGTGTACAGCGGGGCGAAGCGGGGCGAAGCGGGGCGAAGCGGGGCGAAGCGGGGCGAAGCGGGGCGAAGCGGGGCGAAGCGGGGCGAAGCGGGGAGAAGCGGGGCGACGCGGGGCGAAGCGGGGCGACGCGGGGCGACGCGGGGCGACGCGGGGCGAAGCGGGGCGAAGCGGGGCGACGCGGGGCGAAGCGGGGCGAAGCGGGGCGAAGCGGGGCGACGCGGGGCGAAGCGGGGCGACGCGGGGCGACGCGGGGCGACGCGGGGCGACGCGGGGCGACGCGGGGCGAAGCGGGGCGAAGCGGGGCGAAGCGGGGCGAAGCGGGGCGAAGCGGGGCGAAGCGGGGCGAAGCGGGGCGAAGCGGGGCGAAGCGGGGCGAAGCGGGGCGAAGCGGGGCGAAGCGGGGCGAAGCGGGGCGAAGCGGGGCGAAGCGGGGCGAAGCGGGGCGAAGCGGGGCGAAGCGGGGCGAAGCGGGGCGAAGCGGGGCGAAGCGGGGCGAAGCGGGGCGACGCGGGGCGACGCGGGGCGAAGCGGGGCGAAGCGGGGCGAAGCGGGGCGAAGCGGGGCGAAGCGGGGCGAAGCGGGGCGAAGCGGGGCGAAGCGGGGCGAAGCGGGGCGAAGCGGGGCGAAGCGGGGCGAAGCGGGGCGAAGCGGGGCGAAGCGGGGCGAAGCGGGGCGAAGCGGGGCGAAGCGGGGCGAAGCGGGGCGAAGCGGGGCGAAGCGGGGCGAAGCGGGGCGACGCGGGGCGACGCGGGGCGACGCGGGGCGAAGCGGGGCGACGCGGGGCGACGCGGGGCGAAGCGGGGCGAAGCGGGGCGAAGCGGGGCGAAGCGGGGCGAAGCGGGGCGAAGCGGGGCGAAGCGGGGCGAAGCGGGGCGAAGCGGGGCGACGCGGGGCGAAGCGGGGCGAAGCGGGGCGAAGCGGGGCGAAGCGGGGCGAAGCGGGGCGAAGCGGGGCGAAGCGGGGCGAAGCGGGGCGAAGCGGGGCGAAGCGGGGCGACGCGGGGCGACGCGGGGCGACGCGGGGCGACGCGGGGCGAAGCGGGGCGAAGCGGGGCGAAGCGGGGCGAAGCGGGGCGAAGCGGGGCGAAGCGGGGCGAAGCGGGGCGAAGCGGGGCGAAGCGGGGCGACGCGGGGCGACGCGGGGCGAAGCGGGGCGAAGCGGGGCGACGCGGGGCGAAGCGGGGCGAAGCGGGGCGAAGCGGGGCGAAGCGGGGCGACGCGGGCGACGCGGAGCGAAGCGGGGCGAAGCGGGGCGACGCGGGGCGAAGCGGGGCGAAGCGGGGCGAAGCGGGGCGAAGCGGGGCGAAGCGGGGCGAAGCGGGGCGAAGCGGGGCGAAGCGGGGCGAAGCGGGGCGAAGCGGGGCGAAGCGGGGCGACGCGGGGCGACGCGGGGCGAAGCGGGGCGAAGCGGGGCGAAGCGGGGCGAAGCGGGGCGACGCGGGGCGAAGCGGGGCGAAGCGGGGCGAAGCGGGGCGAAGCGGGGCGAAGCGGGGCGAAGCGGGGCGACGCGGGGCGAAGCGGGGCGAAGCGGGGCGAAGCGGGGCGAAGCGGGGCGAAGCGGGGCGAAGCGGGGCGAAGCGGGGCGAAGCGGGGCGAAGCGGGGCGACGCGGGGCGAAGCGGGGCGACGCGGGGCGAAGCGGGGCGAAGCGGGGCGAAGCGGGGCGAAGCGGGGCGAAGCGGGGCGAAGCGGGGCGAAGCGGGGCGAAGCGGGGCGAAGCGGGGCGAAGCGGGGCGAAGCGGGGCGAATAATGCCAGAGCAACGGGCCGAGCGAAGCGGAGAGGAGCGGCATGGAGCAGGATGGGAGGACAGGTCGAGAAGACGTGAGTAGCCGAGAGGGGGGTCGATACTGTATAGGCGTTATGAGTTGCCTTCGCAGAGGGCGACTTGCATGGCAGGAACGACGTAGAAGGTTTTCCACCCTTCAAGGCCATTTTAGACCTGATGCACAGGCGCCGATCACCTTCTGAATCCTAATTGTCCATTTGGCAAAGACATTAGCCGTTTCCATCCGAGTGAACATCTAGCCCTCTTTCTTCACTTTCCTGAGTCGCTTTTTAACAGCATTATCTTTACGACTGGGGACCTTTATTCTCCATTCGTATTCGCTCCATTGAGTTCCGGTCCCGTAGTTTTTTTCAAAAGTAATCCATTTCATTGGACTCTAAATTTTTGCGTTTTTTTCACTTCATTGTCCTTTAATGCATTGAGTTTACAAAAGCAATTTGAGCTATTTCGAAATTCTGTATTTCGTAAAGTTTGATTTCCATGTTTACAAAACAAAAGCCCATTCTCCTCTAAAATGGGCATTTTCTCTGCGTCTGTTTAGTTATGCTACATATTACTTCCTAGAGCTTGTACTCGCTAGTGCTATATTATACCTCCACCGGAAGCCGCAAATGCAAAGGCAACGCCTTTCCGTGTCGAGTGCAACAGTCATTGAGGTGTCACGGATTATATTACCGTAGAGTGCCAAAACTTTATTTTACCTTCAGTAAGATTGTAGTCTCCGCCAGAATGGATTTCGTTTAGCGATTGCTCTGATCAGCAGTTTCCGTTGTTCCAGGGGAATGCTGAATTGCACCCAATACAACACGCCACGTCCGGCGCGCAGTATTTCCTTACGATGATCATTTCCTAAAATTCTGACTAGGGCGTCTTGGGGGAGTAGGTGCATTGTTACTTTTCCTTTACTAATTTATGAATTTTAATTATACATTTTTTGTTATTCTTTCATTTGCAAACTCAATTATTTAAAACAATGTACTCGTGCGTTAGCTTGCATTACACAGAATTAATAGATTATAAATCCCACTTTCCCTTTTTTAATAACATTACTCTTTATACTCGCTTTCGCTTCCACACAAAAATATCAGATTTCTGGAAATTATCAGTTTAAGAGAGACGATAGTGAACATGAAAAACATTACATCGTAACGAAATGTAATCCACATCTATCCACAAATGCAATATGATCGTTACAATTAATGTTTGCAACTGCTTTCATATTACTACCAAAGACTCCTGGTCTCAATCTCAAGTAGGCAACCCGCTACACAATTTCTAACTTAGAGCAGAAAGCGTCGTGAAGGTATTCAATTTGATTCATTTCAATGATGCCTCGTGTTACGTTGGGGGTGGGACAGACGATCAAGACTGCTAACCGCCTGACCACACACATTTTGCTAAGTTCCTTTCGCCATTTATCAGAGAAAGAAGGTTTTACTTGAACGACGAAACAGGCGATTTGAATTTGTCTTAGAGGTTAATTCTTGCGGATTTATGCGGATGCAGTAAATCAACAATACGGAACGGTAGGCTTTACTTCTCCTTCAAAGGAAGACATTAAAGACTTTTTCATCCGTATGACGAAACCTTATTTCATTTTTAGTTTAGTTGATAGTTTAGTTGAAAAATTAGTTATGTATGATTTATTTAATAAAAAACCATTATCCGAGTTTAAAATTTAAACTTTCAGTTTTATATATGATCAATTATTTGCTTGTTATTTTATAAGCTGATAATTATGGTTTAATTGTAATGTCAAAATGAAGAATTAAATTCATAAAAGTGTCCGATTGTACAGTTTTCTGTGTAATTAAATCATTCTTAGGTTTAATTATATCACGTGTATTTATTATTTTGATGTCATTACGATGCCTAACGTAAAAAAATAGTGTTTGACGCTCTTTGACACTTCATTTTGCTAGCTCGTGATCTACATAAGAGAGAAATGAAAAGATAGTACGCAATTTTAGTATTTTTTCACCTTTCCAACCAGAACTACAATGAACTGTCAATTCAATTTACTGACTTGGAATTTCATTTAAAATGTAAAAAATATGCTGATCTCAAATCACTTGACCAACAATATAATTACGTCTCCCCTTACGGCGGGGCGAAGCGGGGCGAAGCGGGGCGAAGCGGGGCGAAGCGGGGCGAAGCGGGGCGACGCGGGGCGAAGCGGGGCCTAGCGGGGCGAAGCGGGGCGAAGCGGGGCGAAGCGGGGCGAAGCGGGGCGAAGCGGGGCGAAGCGGGGCGAAGCGGGGCGAAGCGGGGCGAAGCGGGGCGACGCGGGGCGACGCGGGGCGAAGCGGGGCGACGCGGGGCGACGCGGGGCGACGCGGGGCGACGCGGGGCGAAGCGGGGCGAAGCGGGGCGAAGCGGGGCGAAGCGGGGCGAAGCGGGGCGAAGCGGGGCGAAGCGGGGCGACGCGGGGCGAAGCGGGGCGAAGCGGGGCGAAGCGGGGCGAAGCGGGGCGAAGCGGGGCGAAGCGGGGCGAAGCGGGGCGAAGCGGGGCGAAGCGGGGCGAAGCGGGGCGAAGCGGGGCGAAGCGGGGCGACGCGGGCGACGCGTAGCGAAGCGGGGCGAAGCGGGGCGACGCGGGGCGAAGCGGGGCGAAGCGGGGCGAAGCGGGGCGAAGCGGGGCGAAGCGGGGCGAAGCGGGGCGAAGCGGGGCGAAGCGGGGCGAAGCGGGGCGAAGCGGGGCGAAGCGGGGCGACGCGGGGCGACGCGGGGCGAAGCGGGGCGAAGCGGGGCGAAGCGGGGCGAAGCGGGGCGACGCGGGGCGAAGCGGGGCGAAGCGGGGCGAAGCGGGGCGAAGCGGGGCGAAGCGGGGCGAAGCGGGGCGAAGCGGGGCGAAGCGGGGCGACGCGGGGCGAAGCGGGGCGAAGCGGGGCGAAGCGGGGCGAAGCGGGGCGAAGCGGGGCGAAGCGGGGCGAAGCGGGGCGAAGCGGGGCGAAGCGGGGCGAAGCGGGGCGAAGCGGGGCGAAGCGGGGCGAAGCGGGGCGACGCGGGGCGAAGCGGGGCGACGCGGGGCGAAGCGGGGCGAAGCGGGGCGAAGCGGGGCGAAGCGGGGCGAAGCGGGGCGAAGCGGGGCGAAGCGGGGCGAAGCGGGGCGAAGCGGGGCGAAGCGGGGCGAAGCGGGGCGAAGCGGGGCGAAGCGGGGCGAATAATGCCAGAGCAACGGGCCGAGCGAAGCGGAGAGGAGCGGCATGGAGCAGGATGGGAGGACAGGTCGAGAAGACGTGAGTAGCCGAGAGGGGGGTCGATACTGTATAGGCGTTATGAGTTGCCTTCGCAGAGGGCGACTTGCATGGCAGGAACGACGTAGAAGGTTTTCCACCCTTCAAGGCCATTTTAGACCTGATGCACAGGCGCCGATCACCTTCTGAATCCTAATTGTCCATTTGGCAAAGACATTAGCCGTTTCCATCCGAGTGAACATCTAGCCCTCTTTCTTCACTTTCCTGAGTCGCTTTTTAACAGCATTATCTTTACGACTGGGGACCTTTATTCTCCATTCGTATTCGCTCCATTGAGTTCCGGTCCCGTAGTTTTTTTCAAAAGTAATCCATTTCATTGGACTCTAAATTTTTGCGTTTTTTTCACTTCATTGTCCTTTAATGCATTGAGTTTACAAAAGCAATTTGAGCTATTTCGAAATTCTGTATTTCGTAAAGTTTGATTTCCATGTTTACAAAACAAAAGCCCATTCTCCTCTAAAATGGGCATTTTCTCTGCGTCTGTTTAGTTATGCTACATATTACTTCCTAGAGCTTGTACTCGCTAGTGCTATATTATACCTCCACCGGAAGCCGCAAATGCAAAGGCAACGCTTTCCGTGTCGAGTGCAACAGTCATTGAGGTGTCACGGATTATATTACCGTAGAGTGCCAAAACTTTATTTTACCTTCAGTAAGATTGTAGTCTCCGCCAGAATGGATTTCGTTTAGCGATTGCTCTGATCAGCAGTTTCCGTTGTTCCAGGGGAATGCTGAATTGCACCCAATACAACACGCCACGTCCGGCGCGCAGTATTTCCTTACGATGATCATTTCCTAAAATTCTGACTAGGGCGTCTTGGGGGAGTAGGTGCATTGTTACTTTTCCTTTACTAATTTATGAATTTTAATTATACATTTTTTGTTATTCTTTCATTTGCAAACTCAATTATTTAAAACAATGTACTCGTGCGTTAGCTTGCATTACACAGAATTAATAGATTATAAATCCCACTTTCCCTTTTTTAATAACATTACTCTTTATACTCGCTTTCGCTTCCACACAAAAATATCAGATTTCTGGAAATTATCAGTTTAAGAGAGACGATAGTGAACATGAAAAACATTACATCGTAACGAAATGTAATCCACATCTATCCACAAATGCAATATGATCGTTACAATTAATGTTTGCAACTGCTTTCATATTACTACCAAAGACTCCTGGTCTCAATCTCAAGTAGGCAACCCGCTACACAATTTCTAACTTAGAGCAGAAAGCGTCGTGAAGGTATTCAATTTGATTCATTTCAATGATGCCTCGTGTTACGTTGGGGGTGGGACAGACGATCAAGACTGCTAACCGCCTGACCACACACATTTTGCTAAGTTCCTTTCGCCATTTATCAGAGAAAGAAGGTTTTACTTGAACGACGAAACAGGCGATTTGAATTTGTCTTAGAGGTTAATTCTTGCGGATTTATGCGGATGCAGTAAATCAACAATACGGAACGGTAGGCTTTACTTCTCCTTCAAAGGAAGACATTAAAGACTTTTTCATCCGTATGACGAAACCTTATTTCATTTTTAGTTTAGTTGATAGTTTAGTTGAAAAATTAGTTATGTATGATTTATTTAATAAAAAACCATTATCCGAGTTTAAAATTTAAACTTTCAGTTTTATATATGATCAATTATTTGCTTGTTATTTTATAAGCTGATAATTATGGTTTAATTGTAATGTCAAAATGAAGAATTAAATTCATAAAAGTGTCCGATTGTACAGTTTTCTGTGTAATTAAATCATTCTTAGGTTTAATTATATCACGTGTATTTATTATTTTGATGTCATTACGATGCCTAACGTAAAAAAATAGTGTTTGACGCTCTTTGACACTTCATTTTGCTAGCTCGTGATCTACATAAGAGAGAAATGAAAAGATAGTACGCAATTTTAGTATTTTTTCACCTTTCCAACCAGAACTACAATGAACTGTCAATTCAATTTACTGACTTGGAATTTCATTTAAAATGTAAAAAATATGCTGATCTCAAATCACTTGACCAACAATATAATTACGTCATTCATATCAATGTAAAATGGACCAGACCTCTCACATCATTAAGAGGCATTGGGCATAAGAACTGAGGAACGGAATATTTCTGAAATAATGCAAAATTATCAAATGTATACATGTTTTTACCAAACTCTTAAGATATTCAAAATGCAATGCATGTTGCATGCAAAATATTAATTGCATGTTTAATATTAATTTGCATGTTTAATATTAATTTGTATGTTTAATATCTTGTTAATATTCATTTTCTTGATGAGAAATATTTGTTGTTGTTGTATGTACAGGTAAAAAACATCCCACTCTGGTATTTTGTCTTGTTTTTTTTTTAAGGAATCGAATTCGATTTACCTATTTGTTTCTCTCTCCTTCCTCAGCAAGTTCCTCTACGTCTGCTTTCCCAGATTTGCTTAGTAATAATCTACTTTTTCTCTTCTATCTGCCTCTAATCCCTTCTCTGCGCTGTTGCGCTAGTAGATAACGATAAAGATCTGAGGCTGAAGGAGAATGTTCTGAAACTGCTGTATTTAAAGGTTCTAGTATTGAGATGAAATGGTTGGGTAGTTCGTTGGTAGGTGCCAGTGGCCACCAGATATTCATCAATAAATGATTAACTATGGAAAAGATAAATCGATTTCTGAAATTCAGAAACAATAATTTGCGTCACAATAAACGAATAAGCCAATTCACAGTTTCATGCAAAGATTTATTAGAAATTGATGTAGACAGTGTGGAATGTAGGCATGGAACCATATCCAATCCTCCCTACTGTAATTGTGAAACAAATTACCAGTTTAATCTGTCAGACGACATTTAATGCTATACTGTGAGGAGCCGCCATAACAACATCGCACAATGTACATCGCATTGAATTTGGTGGTTTATTCATGCACGTACTAATTTTGTTACCCATTTAATTCTAAATTAAAGTCAAACTGAATACAGTTTGACCAAAATGTGCTCTTCGATAAGATGTGAAACTATATAATTCGGCTTTCTTGATAAAGATTTCTTACTCTGCGTAGAAAATATTAAGAAAGAAAGAAATTGCAGTACCATGTGACAAGTTAGTCTTCAGTCTCATGTGACAAGTTAAAACTCTTGAAATTAAATCCAAGATTAGATATTTGAAGTTTTTTAAAGCTCCCTCTTTCTCATTCTTCCCAGTTCTCCACAAAAATCTTTACAAGTAATCATCGATATCAAAAATGCAAGCAGTTGAACTTATAAAGCAGTTCCCTAAAATAAAGTTTATTCCAACATTTCAATTATAATATATTAAACAGGCGGACAATAGAACATGTTAAAACATGAACAACGGAAACAAATCATGCATGAAGTGTTGATGTGAAACTATTTGTGAGTGTACTTGGTGAAATAGTGAATATTTAATAGAGCTTTTCAATATTGTAGGCTGTAGCATAACATTGTAAGATTGACATTGAAGGAAATTACGATAATACTAATAATGTAGGGTAATTCTAATACTACTACCAAATGACCTAGCCGATCAGGTGACGCATGAAGTCCCAAGGCTAAACACATAACGCAGTCTGCCTGTCACAATGGGTCTACAGCCTAATGGCGTTAATAATGGAACTGACTCCCTGCTCTCTTAAAACTGTACAAGCTCACAGATCGGCCACGGGCATTCTCGGGCAAAATAAAGTGAGACCAACTATCGAGATGGGCCCAAAGGCTTCCTTCGGGGCGAAAGTGAAAGCTTTAAGGTTAGTTACGGTCATTTTGGTGGAGCCATGAAAGTCCCAGAGTGGCATGGAAGTTTTTTGTTGCGGGGGGTGGTTATGAAATAGAGGGAGTCGGGTAAAAAGCCAGAATAAAGAAAGCCCGACTAATAAAGATCTATAAACCAAAGAATCACTGAAACTCAGAATTGAAGTCTTCACAGAAAGAGCACAATTAGCGCTGTAATGAGTCTATGTTTAATGATATAATGTACTTATCTTAATTGAAGAAATTACTTAAGTGTTATAGCTGAATGCATTAATCAACAAGTATAGATACCATAAAAATGTCTGATATATTTTTTACCTCACTTCTTTGCTTAATTGTAGACAAAGGGTGCAACTCGTTTTAAAGCCACAGTTAGCGCTGTGATCTAAGCAATCTCAAACCCAGTGCAGAACCACAGCTGTCAGCGAGGAGAACGTCCGTCATGGAAACGTCAACATTGTGTTTCTTCATAAACAGCTCTTAATTGCTATGTTGATCACAACGGAAACGCTATCTGGACAGGAAATTTTACCCCAAATGAGATATCGTTTTCCGCAGCGGTCGCGGTCTGCGTCGAGAGAAAAAGTTATCCGCGAGACAATGGAATTATACCTACTTCTTCACCAACAAAAACGTCTCGCCTTCCCGCTGTCTCTGCGCTTTCTAAGACAAAAAAATGTATATAAATTCCGCGCCTCCCGCGCCGTGATAAGGCGAACAGCGACGCAGGCGGGGGCGAGGTGAAGAATGATAACAAGCCGAGAGGGGACAGTAATTGTTTTGTGTCGCGGGCACGCGGCGGCGGCGGCCGCGCCCTTCTTTTGTTTTTCCGCCTTCGGGCTTTCTTCCCGCAGGGCTCGTAAGTCAAGATGTCAGCGGCTGCGTGATCCGTTCGGGGTTGCAACCCGTCTCGACGGCAGCGCCCGCTTCTGGCCGCTGCCGCCCCCAACCCCCCCCCCCCCACCTCCAGCCCCCGTTTCGACTCCTCCGCAGCCACCGCCCCACAGCGTCCACGCTCCCCACTCGCAACCATTGCCATCGCAGCCCCCTGGCCCTGCTCCCTTGCCCGCCGCTTGCGCCGCCGCAGCCGCCGACATCGCGGGACTTTTGTGCGCGACATGCGGCTTATTTCCACGACGCCAACCACGCCCCTGGCGGCTGATCGTGACAGCATCCCACCGCCGCCGCCGACAGACCGCGCTCGCTCGCCCGCACGACTGCCCCCGCCGCCCCCGCCCCCGCCCGCCTCTGCAGGCTGCGCCCGCACGACCGCGCTCGCCCCGCCCCGCCCCGCCCGCCATTGTTGCATTGTTTTGCCACGAAATAAGCCAAGGAGCTGGCGGTGGGGGCGCGGTGCAGGCGGCGGCCCAGAGCCCTTTCGCAGAATGAACAAGGCTAATAACATTGTTTCCGGAAGTCGTTGCGCTGCTGCGTGAAGGCGTCGCAGTCGGACGCTGGTGACGACTGCACAGCGCTAAGCAGGGCGCCGGCGACGCGGTGCTACTCGTCTACGCACGTTCTAAATATTTGGCTCTTTGGAGTCCTTTCTGCGAAGAAACATACCCAGCGTCTCTTCCTTCTTTAACCTTAACGCTCCACAACAGCTCTATTTTCTTGGGTATTCACCCTTACCCAACCTCCCGCTGAATAAAATGACAAAAGTATTCATTCATCACTCTGTATTTTGTAATAGCTCCTTTCCTCTGTAGAACAGTTTTGAGTCGCTTTGGCATGGAGTCTTTTTCCTGATATACGAACCAATATTCTCCCATTCGTCTTTTAGTACCTCACGAAAGTGTTTTAAAACTGGTGACATGTTGTTTGTGTAGCCTCGTTTTCAGTACATTCCAGATGTTTTCTATGGGGTTCAGGTTCGGCGACTGCGGTGGGGTGAGGAGTCGATGTGGTGTATTGTATAGAATCTATTGTTTGACAATTTCTGCCGTATGATTCGGATCATTGTCTTGCTAGAAATAAAAATTCTCGTCCCACATTTAACTTTCAGCCATGATACCATTGGCTTATAGCCATGATACCATTGAATATGGGCGCCCCGACTCCCATGGAGAACATGCATTCCCACACTATCACATTGCCACGTCCGTGCTTGACGGTTGCCACCATGATCTTGGGCTCCCATTCTGTGTTCGCTTTGCGCCATTCTAAACTGCGGCCATCTGAGTTGTCCAAGTTAAATTTCTATTCCTCACTCCACGGAATCCCAAAATATCTCATCCTTTCTGACAAATTCCTCGCAAAGACCATACACTTCATTGCATTAATTTTATTTACGAACGGTTTGCGCGTGGAAGTCTGGCGTGGTACACCGCACTGTTCAAGTGTTTGAGAATCGTTCGAATGGTGACTTCGGAACCAATGCATACTGCCAGTTCTGCTGCTATTGCAGAGGCCGTTTTCCGCGAGTTTTGTTGCACCATGTTCACAATGTACCTCTTGTCCCTATTCGTCAGTTTCTGCGGACGCTCCTGCCGTGGACGACTTCCATATCGTACTTTTCCATATCTTAACGATACTAAGTATGGTTTTCCGGCTTCGGGGTACCCCCTTGCCTATTTCAGCGTGTGCTTCTCCCTGGCTATGCAGAATAACAATAACTTTTCTGTCTTCTACTGTCGTTTCCCTACCCTTCCTGTACATGTCGGTTTTTCAGACTAATTTGACGAATCTTCTGTATGCCATATGTACGGGACAAGCACCTCACATCCACTGATAAGTTTTCTGCCGCCCATCAGCGCTTTATTACTGATCTTCTCATATCAATTGGAGCGGTGTCTGAATACTTTTGTCACGCTGGTTGAACACGCCACACGGTGGGGCCAAATGCCAAAAAGCTGGTCAAAAGTCGAAAGCGTTGTACGATTTGACTGAAACTTTGTATTCAGAGGTTTATGATCATTCTAATTAATAATCTGTAATAAAAATTCCGAAAAACAAAATGGCGGACCAATATGGCGGATAAAATTATCAAAATTTTGTATTTTTAACACAAAATGATCATACTTATAAGTAAAAATGAGTTCATTCGGGTTTTTAAGGATGCTGATTAATAATCTTGAATGAAAATGCCAAAAAAACAAAATGGCGGACCAATATGGCGGACAAAATCATCATTTTCTTCATTTTTAACACAAAATGATCGTGTTTAAAATTAAAAATGAGTTCATTCGGGTTTATAAGCATGCTGATTAATAATATTAAATAAAAATGCATAAAAAAACAAAATGGCGGACCAATATGGCGGACAAAATTACCATAAGTTTGTATTTTTAACACATTATTATGTTTATAAGTAAAGAAGAGTTAGTTTGAATTTTTAAGGATGCTAATTAATAACCTTGAATGAAAATGCCAAAAAACAAAATGGCGGACTAATATGGCGGACCAAATCATCAATTTTTTTCCATTTTTAACACGAAATGATCGTGTTTATAATTAAAAATGAGTTGATTTGGGTTTATAAGCATGCTGATTAATAAATATTGAATATAAATGCTAAAAAAACAAAATGGCGGACCAATATGGCGAACAAAATCATCAAAAGTTTGTATTTCTACATGTTGCACGCGCTACGAAAATTTGTCACAGGCACTAAAACGGCAGCTACGGGCAGCTGTTTTTTTGTGATTCTCACAGAGAATAACATTTCGAATAATGTCATGTTAAGTTTTTAGCCCCGCACGACGGTGCACATAGTTATTTTTCATTTTAAACACAAATTTTTGATTATAGCATTTTCATTTTTCGCCAACAATCAACGTTAATTATTACATTAACAAATTATTTTTAAAAAACTTAAGTATACATATTATGTTTCTACTTACTCTCAGGAATAGATTCCATTTTGTTTTATTGAATTCGGCCGACTGCACTCTTCTCTATCCTTCGAAACACAAAGGTTCTGAAAACACGTTTCACAGCTGACCGATATCGATCGCTCGAGGCCCAACTTTGAACTGATCTCTTACCTCAAGTATAAGAGAGAAACCGTTACTAATTGCGGAATTCAACGGCCCAAATACCAACCTATTGAAGTAGCAACGACAAAATCCCTATCTAGTAACTTTTTTTTTTTGACTTTTGGCCAGCTTTTTGGCATTTGGCCCCACCGTGCGCCAGTGAGATTAAATCGGAAATATCCGTTACTACATACACTGCACAATCGCATTGGCATCACCAACGTCTTTTTACATGGAGCCCGCAGTATCGTAACATCGCATATCCAATTGTTAACTATGGATCAATTAAAATTGACAGTCCAATACGTCTGCAATCTACGTGTGAATACTTTTGTTCGCCTCTGTAGATACGTTAAGTGAGACGAGTTATTTTAATGTTATTCACATTTAATGAGAATGGAGTTTGCTTCTTTAAAAAATCAATGAAATCTGTAGTCTTTTATGAAAAAATTGCATAATAATTTTCCCAATTCTATTGAAATCTTATAAAAAAGTTAACTTTTATCACAAATAGATGTTGCATGTGAAAGAATCTCGTTCTTATCAGAAGTAATTCATTAAAATGCAACATTGACAGTTTTATTATTTTATTTTCATATATTTCTAAACCAAAATATAGCTAAGAATTTGAAGTAAAAATACTTTCAGGATACGTTCGATCCACGGGGCCACATAAACTACATAGAAAACGTATGTGTTGTAGAACACGAAAACCGCCCGCAAATGTCACATAACACAGATATCGAATCTTCGAAAGAGAGAGGATGCGGTGGCGTGTTGGTATCGCCCGCGTAGCGGCCGCGAGGACAACCCTCTTCTTATCTCGTCCTCCCAACCAATAAACTGGACCGTGGGGCGCCCGCTTCCGCCGGCCTGGGTCTTCACTGCGCGCGCCGCCATCTGCAACTCCCTTATCGCGCGGTTCATGTGCTGCTCCAGACGGCCACCGGCCCTCTCTCCTCCACGCGCTTCGCAAAGCCGCCTTCGCTTGTTTGCGCGTTTATGGCCATCGAAGATCGAGAGCGCTAGCGACGAACTCGTGGAGACTCGAGGTACTAGAAGTATCTGGAAAACCCGGGTATTCAGATCTTAATTCAGACACAGCATAAGTAATACGATGATTATTCAGTATATATGTATTCAGTATAATTATTCAGATTATAAGTAATACGATGATTATTCAGTACATTTTGAGGTTTATTATTTGTCTCAAAACTAAATATTCATTAACTGTCCACTGAAAGTTAAATATTTGTAATATTTTGAATATGCATAAGTACGTATATATGTATAAGTGTTGGAAAAATTCATATTTTCAAAATTGATTTAAATATTGTGTATACTGTTTTTCTTGTCGTGGCGGTCGTCATTTTTCTTGTCGTGGCGGTCGTTGGGTGCAGACGTTCCTTTCGAGAGCTCCTGAGGATTAGGATGGGTTCGTACCTGCAAGAGTACCGGGCGCGCATCGGCGCTTGGGCCGGGCGCCTTTCCTCGTGTGCGGCGCGCGCGTACCAGGGACCGGCCACGTGGCGCGGTGACGGTGCGCTGGGAGCAGTCTCGTTGAGTGCGACGGTGATTGCTATTTTGCTAGTGATCGGGGGAATCGAGCAAAATCCCGGTCCAGTGGCCAGTGCGACTAGTGCGTGTGAAAAAATAATCCGAATCGTGTGTCGTGGGTGCGGCAAGAACCTCTCTTCGGGCTGGCGATGCGAGTCCTGTGGCGATTGGTTCCACAAAAGTTGTGGCAACGTTAAAAGAGGGAATGTTGAGAGATGGGTTTGTCCCAAATGCAAGGTTAACTATGTGCAACGCCTGGAAGAAGAGCTGAGATCCGCGCGAAGAGAAATCGCAGATCTTAAGGTGGCCAATAAAGCCCTTAACGAGCAACTGACGGAGTTGAGAGATAAAACTGATACTCCATCCGTGCCTCAACCTGTAGATGAGAGCGCTAGAGGCTCCTGTCTTATATTAGGAGACTCTATAGTGCGACACGTGGCAAAACAAGACAACAAATTGCGCGTGGAATGTTTGCCGGGCATCCGTACGGAGCAATTGAAGCGATTTGTGGAAAATCATGACCTTGGAACTCCCGATAAAATAGTGCTTCACGTAGGTACTAACGATTTAAAGGCAAAATCGAATGAATATATTATGGGAGAAATCTACGATCTTGTCAATGTTACCAAGACAAAGTTTCCACGCGCTTCTATCGTAGTAAGTGGTGTTCTACGACGCAGAGACATGTCCTGGAGGCGCATCGGCCACGTGAATGATTTAATGAGCTGGGTTGCCGAAGCACATAAGGTCAATTTCGTTGACCCCAACTCCTGGGTGCAAGATTTCGACTTTGGTCGCGACGGACTCCACTTAAATCGAAAAGGAGCAGTCAGTTTAGGACAGCTTTATTCGCGTGTCTGCAACTCCATGCCGTGTACTGTCTGAGAAAGAAAAGCGGTGACTAACATGGCGGGAGGGGTCATGGTGGCGAGGAACGAGATGGCGACACAAGACGAGACGGCGGTACGGGATGAAGAGGTAGTGAGTGACGAGTCGCCGGCTGTGCGGGGTGAAACTGTGACTCAGGAGATGGCGGCGCGGGACCAGACTGCGACGCTGGACGAGACGGTGGCGTGGGACGAGACGGCGGAGGGGGACGAAACGACGGCGCGGGACGAGACGGGGGCGCGGGACCAGACTGCGGCGCGGGACGAGACGGTGGTGCGGGACGAGACGGCAGCGCGGGATGAGATGGCTGTGCGGGACGTCGACAGTACAGGTGAGGGTATTCTGCGACTGCTGCAGGTGAATTGTAGGAGTATCCGCTCGAAAATAGTTGAATTTGAAACGTTAATTGACACACATAGGCCTGATGTAATAATAGGTACAGAGTCTTGGCTCACAGAGGAGATAAACAACGCAGAAATATTTAGTCCGAGTTTCATTACATACAGACGGGATCGTAAAAATAAAATAGGAGGGGGCATTTTCATTTGCGTAAGAAAAAACATGAACAGTTTTGAAATAATGACAGATGATGTACATGAGATATTAGGTGTTCAGTTACGGGGAATGGGGAACAATACGATCTTAAATATAGTTGCGGTATATCGTTCTCCTAACGAGAACTTGTCAACAGTACATACATTAGTAGAAATAAGTTGAAATCCTGGGCTACTTTCAGGAAATCTCATAATTGGTGGAGATCTAAATTTACCGGATATATCGTGGCAAGGTGTGGTAGATACAAAAAGCTATGGACAATCCCTCGTTAACGAACTCGTTTGGGACAATGGATTAACTCAGGTAGTTGATGTTCCTACAAGAGCTAGCGCGGTACTTGACGTATTTTTAGTTCGCCCAGAGCAGATGTTGATAGCTCAAGAAACAACACCAGGTATAAGTGACCACGAGGGCGTGCTTTTGCAGGTGGCGTGGCAGGGAACCAGGTACTCGAAAAACACACGAAAACTATTATTTCAGTACAGTCGTGCTGACACAAAAGGTTTTCAGGAATACTTATTAGGGAACTACGGCGTTTGGCAATCACATGGTAGAAACGTAGAAGAAATATGGAATTCATTTAAACAAATAATGTTTATAGGCAGAGAGTTGTTTGTGCCAACTAAGATAGTTAAAGATAATAGTGATCCAGCGTATTACACGGCTAATATCAGAAAACTAAAAAGAAAGGCCAGAAAAGCGTACGCTAATCGCAAGAAAAGTCTTTTCACTGCGACTCTCTTCAAAGATCTACGTAACAAATTAATGCAGCAAAAACGTATAGCGCAAGAAAATTATCTCCGTAAAATTCTATCAAACGAGCGATCTAGTTGGAGAAATTTTTATAGATACATAAAACAAAAAAGGGGTAACAAAGAATCTATTCCGCCACTTAAAGACGAAAACGAGAAAGTTGTACTAACAAATAAAGAAAAAGCCGACCATTTTAGTGCATATTTCCAATCAGTATTCGGGTTAGGATCGGTTACTCCCAGTACTTTCGGAACAAATGAGGGAGAAAAATTTCAAGTACAACCACGACTCATTAGACAAAGAATTCGCAATATAGGAAGTAATAAATCCGTAGGGTTTGACGGTATCGCTGGAGAATTATTACAAATTGGAGGGGAACCGATGATTACATACTTGACGCGATTATTTGAAATAAGCATAAATAATTGTAGCGTGCCTAACGATTGGAATAAGGCTATAGTGGTTCCAATATTTAAAACCGGAAGTCGTTCTTGCATTTCCAATTACAGACCAGTAAGCCTAACGTCAGTGATTTGCAAACAAATGGAACATCTGGTAGCTGAGTTCTTGCGTCGGGAATGGACAAACTAGGGTGGTTATACGAAGGGCAACATGGATTTCGAAAATCCTTCTCGTGTGAAAGCCAAATTATTACAACGTGTCAAGATATTGCTGAAACTTTAGATTCGGGTAAGAGAACAGACGCAATTGTTATAGATTTTTCAAAAGCATTCGATCTTGTTTCGCACGATATACTACTTACGAAAATAGCATCTACGGGAGTTGACCATCGCGTAATAGCATGGATACGGGAATTCCTGATAAATCGGGTTCAACAAGTTCGAGTTGGACACGAACATTCAGAGGAAACCCTAATTACGTCCGGCGTCCCCCAGGGAAGTGTATTAGGACCGCTGTTGTTTTTGGCATTCATCAACGATCTGCCATCTTGTATTAAGTCAGTAATGCGCGGCAGTAATCAGCAATTTGCGGACGACTGCATAATTTATCGGCGAATAGATTCGGATGAAGATATTCTCGCACTTCAAAACGATCTTAATAACATTCATTCCTGGGCTACCATTAATAAAATGAAGATAAATGCCGTAAAAAGTAAATCACTAAGCTTTTCGAAATCAGCAAAGAAGGTTTCTTTAGAATACCAAATGGGAGGCATATTCATTCCACAAGTATCGTGTTGTAAGTATCTGGGTGTCATATTACGCCAAGACTTGGGATGGGGGGAACACGTTACTTCTATTGCCCGAAAAGCGTGGAAGTCACTACACTTTGTAATGAGAACACTTAAAAAGGGAAACATGGAGAGTCGAAAAATAGGATACACATCTGTAGTTAGGCCGATTCTTGAATACGCATCAGCTGGATGGGACCCATACAGATTAGGTCAGATTGAAGAGTTAGAAAAAATTCAAAAGAAAGCAATCAAATTCATAAATAAGGGATCTTCGAGTAGTTCAAATCCACCAAAACCTATACAGGCCCTCAGTGTACGAAGAAAAAAAGCCAGATTGTGCTGCCTCTTCAAGGCGTACAGTAAGTCACCTGCATGGGCAGAAATAACGAAAAGACTGGACTCCCTTTCAAGAGTTGGGAGAAACCATCACAAATGCAAAATAAAAAGTAGATGTCAGAGATCCGACATAGGGAAATATTCATTTGTAAATCGTACGGTTAAAAATTGGAATGAAATCCCTGCAGCGGTCGTAGAGCCTTTTCCTGGCTCTGTTGGTGTTTTTAGAAGACGACTTAATAAGTACTTGTAGAGGATGTATTTTACCGCACAGTTCAGAATACACAATTTGTAAATTATTATAGATAAAGTGTAGTGTAGTGTAGTGCAGTGCAGTGCAGTGCAGTGCAGTGCAGTGCAGTGCAGTGGAAAGCTACTTTAATTAGTTATATGGCATAACCAAAGAAAGATGTAGTGAAAGTGTAGTGTAGTGTAGTGTAGTGTAATGTAGTGAAGTGAAGTGCCACAGTAGGTGGGAAGCAAATCTAAATGCTTAAAGAGCTAACTTTAAAAATCCACATTGTGTTTATATTTAAAAAACAAATTGTGTAACTGGTTAATTTTATGTATATGTATATATGTGCATGTTTACTAGGTGTAACTAAATATATGTTCTTCATTTAAATGTAGGCATGTATAATATGTAGGGCAAGTGTGTGTGTGTTCGTGTTATGTGTGAACGTGAGAGTGAGCATTCATGTATAGGAATGTGTATGTATGTATGTATGTATGAATGTGTGCATGTGTATGTATATGTATGTGTGTATGTATGTATGTATATATGTATGTATATACATGTATGTATATATATATATATATATATATATATGTATATATGTGCCATAGATGTATACAGGTCTGTGTATGTTTATATATTGAGTGTATATGCTCGAAAGGAGTGTATTGTAAATTGTTTTTATATGGTAAATTGTTTTTGAATTATAAATGCTCATATATTGTAAAACTGTAGGGTTATGGCTACCACCTGGCAATCAGCCAATTGTAGCCAAATAAAAATATTATTATTACTGATTATTGATAAAGATTTGTAAATTTCGTACGTCACCTTCTATGTTCTGACCTTTCAGCATTGTAATCATATTTGAATATGAAACTAATCTAAACTACATCTATTTAATAATAATAGTAATAATAATAATAATAATAATAATAATAATAATAATAATATTTATTGAGTCACATATACAATTACAATCGTGTATGACGAGTCAATATGATGCCTTGGGTGGAGAGAGCGAAGTTACATTACTGTTCAGGAGCAAACAAGGGGCCATCTCAGCATTTGCTCAAAGGACCAGGGAAACTGAACAAAACCTGATTGAGATGGGGTAATTGGCCTAGAAATACAATACTTGTTACAGTTAGATTAAGATATTATACAGTAGATAAATTATCTGCTAATAATTAACATTTCAATATGTTATTTTAGTGCTACTACTTATAATAATAATAATAATAATAATAATAATAATAATAATAATAATAATAATAATTACATTAATAATACATATCAATTATGTTTGCAACTACATCAAATTTAATAATAGTAGTACATTCTATATTTATAACTTGAAATGGTGAGGAGGCAAGTTTTGACCAGTTTTTTCTTCTTCTATTCTCCTTGTTTCACAGGATGCGATATGCAGTTCTTTTTTCTTTGCTTCAGCTTGAAACAGTTTACATGAAACAGAAAGTCTAATGGGATAATAAATTCTTATTTATTTATATTTTTGTTTTTAAGCAGGAAAACTTTCAATTTACTTTTAAATGTATGAATTGTGTTTATGTCTTTTATATCATTGCCTAGTTTGTTGTAAAGTTGTCTATTAGGGTACTTTTTTGATAAAGTATAGTTTCAGAGTGGGGAACGTGTAGGTTTTCCTTTTGACGGGTGTTGTAATTGTGTACATCAGAATTTAAAATAAAAGTGTCTTTGTTTTCCATGAGAATTTTCTTTGTGAAGACCACTATTTCAAATATGTACATGCATGGTAGAGGAAGAATCCTTAGTTTATTAAACAAGGGTTTGCAAGACTCCAGCTTATGAGTGCTGGTCATTGTTCGCAATATTCTTTTTTGGATAATAAATGTGCGAGTGCTTTCAGGGGCATTTCCCCAGAATATTATTCCATATTTTAGGTGTGAGTGCACATTTGCAAAATACATTGTTCGAAGTGTCTCGATGTTGGAGCTTGACTTGAGGGTGTATAGTGCATAGCAAGATTTGCTGAGCTTCTTGTTGAGATTTGAGATGTGAGTGTTCCATTTTAGGTTTTCTTGAATTGTTAGTCTGAGGAAGGTAGTTTCATGAGATATCGTTACAGGGTTATTGTTTATGAGCAAATGTTGTGAGAGTTTTTCTTTAGATCGAGGATTCATGAAATTTAGAGAGACTGTCTTGCTGGTGTTTATGATGAGTTTGTTGTCTTGAAACCATTTTACTAGTGCTTGCAAAGTTTTGTGGGTTTCTTATTCTAATGATTGTTGTGGTTTTGCTTTGATGATGTTTGTGTCATCTGCAAACAAAATTATTTTGTTGTTCCTTAAAGCCAAAGGCATGTCATTTATGTTTGTAAGGAATAGTATTGGCCCAAGGATGGATCCTTGCGGGACTCCACAATTTATTATTTGAGGACAGGAGTAGTATGAGGAGATTTTGTTTTCTTTAGTGTATTGGAGGGCAACTATTTGGCTACGGTTTGATAAATATGATTTGATTCATTGGCCTGCAATGCCTTGAATCCCTAGCATTTCTAGTTTTCTTCAAAGTATATGATGGTCAATGATGTGAAAGGCTTTTGACAACTCTAAGAAAAGGCCAATGGGAATTTCCTTCTGATTTAGTGCAACAAGTATGTCATTCAAAAAGGAGAAGATGGCTGTGTCTGTGGATCTATTACTCCTGAAGCCATGTTGTGCATTTGTAAGGACATTATTTGCACTGAGAACTGTTTGAGTCTATCATTGAAAAGCCTTTCCAGAATTTTTGAAAATCCTGATACCAGGGAGATAGGTCTGTAGTTCATTGGGTCATAACTATTGCCCTTTTTAAACACTGGTTTAATTTTTGCTGTTTTGAATATATCTGGGAATATGCCTGATTTTAGAGAGTAATTGCAGATGTGAGAGAGTGGTTGCACTATACATGGAGCACTGTGTTTACTAAGAAAATCTGGAATGTTGTCCATGCCGGCTGAGAATTTATTCTACATTTGTCCAATGATTTTAAAAATTTCAGAGGGGGTGGTTTCATATAAGAATATGGAATTTACAATTTGTGTAATATTATGGTTGGTGTGTTTTATTGTTTAGAGAGTGTATTTAACTTTGTGATTCGATTTTTAAGTTACAATAAAGTTAAGGTCACGGGCTGATCATTTACGAGAATCGAAGAGGATTATAAGATATTTTTTGCGTTAGACACCTTATATCTATGCACATGAAAGATATTGTAACAAGAATGAACCTTTTTTTTACTTCATTATCCTACAGATTACACAAAAATGGAATGTGTTCTTTTTATATTATATTTAATGTATTTTTAAGAGCCAGTATTATCAGGAAAGTGAACCCCATCTACTTCGCTTTTATTATAAGAGAAAACGAGTTCTGATTTCCTTCTATTGGGGTAACGTAATGACTGAAAGTTACGAACCGTGAAAGGCGAACCTTAACGCCCCCAGGAGCCAAATAAAAAAGTGGCATCTCCATACCTTGCGGTTGCCAGATGACGCTGCCAACCACGTGCACGTCCCTCCCACCCCGCTCGGCCGCAGATACGGCAGACTCGCGATACCAATCTGCCCGGTCGTATAAATAACAATAGCAATATTGAAGCTCAGTCATCGCGCGCGTTTCTTGCCGCGAAGGCGCCTGACGCGATCGGGCGGTTCTAAAACGGGCGTAAACGGGGATCAGTAAAGGCAAGGTCGTTTATGCTGTACGTCAGCGCCGTAACTGGAACGATCGGAACCTGGCGCAGAACCCTGGGGAACCCCCCGGTCGACGCCAGCGCCGCCCAGCGCCCGCCGGAGGAGGACGCGGCGCGGCGCGGCTTTTATTAGCGCAAATCCATTACACGGCCTCCGCACGGGGCGCGGCGTGGTGGGGGTGGGATGGTGGAATGGGCGGGGCGGGGCCAGCCGGGAAGGGAAGGGATGGGATAGAGACGTTGTGACTTGGGGCGCGGCATGTCTTGACGTCCGATACAGGTTTGAAGCAGGGCAGGGGGATCGAGGTTCTCCCGCTCTGTCACACTGCATACTTTATAAAATAAAAATTCCATCTCATTTCCAATAAAACTCAAATGTCATTTTTTGTTATTGGAGCAATATCATATCAGTTTCGGATTAATAGGTCAAATATATTCAACTGACTTTTTTTGTTAATTATAAGAAACATTTCTCTGAACAATTAATCTAAATTTTCATTAATGCTAATTAAATACCAATTTGAGTAATCATAATATAAATATCCTTCCAGTTCTGTCACAACACTCAATAGGCAGTTGTCATTTTGATAAGAGAGAGCGGAGAGAAACTCGGCTTGTCAGTCACACGTCGACAGCTTAATTTAATATTAGACTTTTTCGTCTGCTATTTGACTTCAATCAACTGAATGTGTTTAATCTAGACAGTTGTCTATTGAAATTTAAGGAAATATATTATTTTATGCTCTTTTTTCCCCTGAGGTGTGTCGAAAGTCTCACCCGCTTCCAATCCGAGGGTCCAGATACGGTGCTTGGAGACTCCCGATCAACGTCAGCGCCTTTTCACCCCCTCCGCCCCCCTCCCCCCTCCTTGGCGTCGGGGGTCGCGAGGCGTCTTTTATTAGCGCAAATCCATTACACGGGCGGCGCACGGGGCCTGGCATAGCGGGGGCGGGGCCGGGCCGGGCTGGGCTGGAGGCGGGGCGGCCGTGATTGATGGCGGGGGCCGGGCCACCGGCGCAGAAGCAAAATACAGATTTTATCCGCCTGAGTGCGCCACGCGCGGACCGTTTTCAGAGGGCCGTGGGACTGCGCGCGGTGAGTGAGTGCGGACGGCGCGCCGCGACCGGGGTCGCGCGCTGCTGCTGCTGTAGCGGGGGAAGGGGGGGGGGATGCAGGCGTTCAATCTCGGGGCATAATCTCGCTGACAAGCACATAAGAGGCAAGCATCTCAACAGTCTGTTTGGTTCTAGGAGGCTATGTACGGTATACGTATTGCTACAAAGCTTTCGATGATATAATTCTTTGACCCCGGTGAATAATTTGATAAGTAAAAAACTTAATTTTACAGAACAGCAAAAAACAACTTTAAGCTAAAGATGTAAATCAAGGATTAATGATATTCAAACAAAACCTACACACAATTAGTTTCGTTTCAATATCACCTTTGTTTGATTATCATAAATGCGTGATTTACTTCAGTTGAAAGTTGTTTTTTGCTCTCGTGTAAATTAAGTGTTTATGACTTATTCACCGGGATCAAAGTGTTTTATTATAAAGTTTGAAGGTACAGAGTATTATTTAGCTTCAATTTTTTTACAGCAAACCTCGTTGCTACGTTCTCATCTCCAGAAAAGACCCACGAAGCCTCATAGAAACTTGTTGATTCTGAAAATGCTCGCTATATACAAGCCGTAAGATATAAGGATTAAATAATTACATAATCTTATGCAGTATGGTTATAGGTTCCTGAAGCAATAAAAAACCTACAGACTAATTATGTCAGTTCTGGTCGATGCCTTTTATTCAGCCCAGGGCGCTTTATTAGTTCAAAGCAGCGAGAAACATGGGGGGGGGGGGATTTTGGGGACCAAAATCGTTAAGTAAATTAAAATGTGTCACCAGTAAATAAATATATTTAAACATAAACACGTATAATGGATTAGTCAAATATGTAGTATAAAATATATTTTAATCGCTGCTCAGCTCTATACTAATAAAAATGGCAAGCGCAGTCTTTGAAAAGTTGCTTACATTATTATAACGTATCTCCTCATGCAGATACAGTCCGAAAAAGAGGAATATTGTAACAGCAACCTTCCTGCAAGTTCTTCACTGAAAGTCAAGTTCACTTGCAGACTTTCCATTCATTTAGACTCACATGCTCGGTAGTCTAGGCCGACTTGCAACTAATTAATGATCTCAACGCGGTGTCACTCGGGCAAATCACAAATTATTTTTTCATTCGCTATGTACACTTTGTATGATAAGATATAAAAATTATATATATTTTTTTTTACTTTTTCATGAAGCGGGTTAAGCTAACTCTCAATAAACCTTGGGAAAAAAACTCGTTCCTAAGTCTGTAATAGCGCTTACAACTTTCAGCCATTACACTTTCAAAGATATTGTGCCGTAAAAATATAAGAGACTGAATCATTCCTCATCACACTGCACAAAAATTCCATTACCACCTTAATTTTTCCATCTGCACCGCTTCTATCTGCCCAAACTCAACCACCCATAGCCCTCGCTCCCCCGACTGCCCAACCTTCCTTGTCTGCATTCTGAAGATTAGCTTCACCTGAAGTTGATTAATCGTACGACTAGCAGAAATTAGCGGCTAGAAATCGCCATATTCCTGTTCTACAAAACAAAATTCGCCGAAGAGACTTCTTATCCCTCGCTATGGGGAATTTCTTTTTTACCTGGAAAGTCCAAGACCGTTAAGCATCTTGCCGTTATTCCCTTCCATTCCATAACGTATCTGCATTGAACTATATCGTCCTCGTAACTATCCTTAACATTATCTCATTTTAATGTATGTTCATATGACCGGACAGCCAAGCACTTACTTTCATATACGTTACAGACTTAACTTTGTATACTTAGCAAGACGTATACTTCGTATACATATCACTTCATGGCTTTGGTTTGAAGACTGTTTCGTCAATCCGTTCCTGACGTCTCTGCCCTGTCGGAAGAACCAGCAATTTTAACAGGATGCCAGGTATAATGACAAAGAATTTGTGTTGAACAGTGATACCTTTGAATATCAAACCCCCTTTCAAAAGTCCGTTCCACCCACCGGTTACTAAAAATCTCATTTTAACAAATCAAAACGATTACATGTGGACTATTCATTCCTGCGTGTCAAATCACTTTTCAAATCGCCTCCACTAAACCTTTATGTTATTAAAAACAAAATTTCCAGCTTTTTTTTATAATCTATCACACTACGCGCCGCTATATCTCAGCAGAATGTTTAAATTCATTTTCAAAATCTTAGCAGTTTCTGAAAAGCAATAATCTGCGTAGAATGTAAGGAATTTTCCGTCCATATCTATCGAACACGGCTGTGTCTGCTTGTCGTTTTGGCGTCGCTAAATCATTTATCAATAAAATAAATCTTATAGAGAGTGCCGTATCTCATTCCATCTATTGATTGCACGAGAATCCTGGTATCTTATTTGACACCATAACATTTATCATCATGCATGCTCTGCTCTCTAGCAATTTTCTGTAGACTTGTAAATTGCTGTTTGAACCATTCATTTATTCAACTGATTGAAACGAATACGTTTGAAAAACCAACAGAAATGCAATACAAATGAATCCATCTACAAAAAAGTGCCTTTGTTTGTCACAAAAAATAACAGTGATGGTGAAACCTATACCTAAACTCTATTTACAATTCTATTTTCATGTGCCTTTCAGGCCACTCATTTATACTTCCAATGAAAACATAGCCTCTTGCTTGACACCGGCAAAAGGCTCATAACCTGGTTATTTTCCGAGCCAATCTTACCGCTTTTGTGCTTGAAATGATAAAACAAGAGCCGTGTTTAGTGTGCAACGGATACGCGAGCCGGCATACAAACCCTATTGGGCGAATTCAGGACGCTCTCTGAATCACATTCCGGAATCCCGTGGTACATTTTGTCGGAATTATGTCTGCACCGACAGCTTTCCTGTTACTGGTTAAGGCTATAACTCTATTCACTTCAATCCCTATAACAAGTTCATCTAACTCGGCCACCACTCCCTCTGTGATGTGAAATGACCAATTTCATAATCTTGTTTCGCGATCATTGGTAAAAAATAATGCACCCCTGCGTCGGACGAAATTTCATTATCGTCATTTACAGTACCTCGATGAGTTCCAAAGTGACTTCTTCCACCTTCTTCCACCGTTCGCTACGCTCGCAGAAATTATGTTTTGTTTTTCTCTACCAAGATTCAGCCAATTGTACTCGACCAGTTGTATCACCTTTTAGACAGTTGCATAAGGTGGGACAATTATTAGTTGCAGAATAAATGTTACAAAGTTCTACAGCATGCAGAGTGGTCGAAGATAATTACTTTTTCCAAATGAACATTTGGTGGTAGATCTCACATAACATGTGACATTTGCCTCTATTTGGCAACACTTTGGCTTGTTTAAGACCAGTGCAAGATACCTACCAATCAGGAGCAAATGTCACATGCGTAACTTAACTATGTGAGATTTTCCAGCACATGTTAATTGGCACAAAATTATCTTCTGACTACCTTCATGACCTAAGAATTTGGAGCACTTATTCCGAGACATTCTGTAGATGTGTCAATTACAGTGCACCAGGAAAGTCTCTCCGAAGTAGCACCAGTGGCTGGGGAGAGTGCTATAAACATAAATTACAATTGTAGCACCCCACCTAGGGAGTACAGGACCTTGTCGTGGTGGTGGAGCTTGTGTGCCCCCGTGAACCTGAGAGCTATGCCGGCGGTAGCGTAGCTACTGGTAGGGCCTCCCTTGCCGGACAGGTCGAAGGGGAGGGGTCATACGAAGTACTCCAGAAGAGGACACCGGCATTCGAAGAGGCCCCAAAGAAGAGGACCTGATCGAAGAAGAGGAAGTTCCGACGTAGATCTCCGGCTTCGACATGGCGAGACTGTCCTCGAAAGGGTAGGCGAAACTCTTAGCCCAGCAAAGGCAATCCGCCTAGGGTCGGTGGCCCAAAATACCACCCAGCGTAATATTCTTAAAATAATATTTCCGTTCTACTGTTAGGAAACCGCAAAGTTAAAAAAATGTCGAAAGAATGTACTTTAGGCAGCGATGGATGGCAGCAGGTAATTGTATGTGGCAACCCCGAGTACCTAGCCGAGACCAAAGGAAATATAAAACAAATACGCGAAAGTCTGTGCCATTCTGTAGCACCTCTAGTTTCTTACGGTGTAAGTTCGTTCAATCAATCGTGGTAAAGTATGATAAAAAAATACTTCAAATGAAGGTTAAATCTCTTCGTTAAAATTATGAGACACAATTCGGTATTTACATAATATGTTATTATTGTTTTTGTAAATACGTCTGAATTAGGACAGACTCTTATGAAAAAGCTTGTGCGGGCTCTTATTGTTAAAGAAAATAGGTCAAAATACCCCTTTTCTATTCAATCTATTGTAAATGCTTTGAGGGATTACATGATGAATGCAACTTTGCGTACGTTTAGAGAAGTAATTAATAATAAACTACTGCAAAATTTATCGCCATGGGAAGTGGTGACGGTCGGCAAACGAGCCATGCTGTACAAATCCAGCTGTTGACAGCCGTTTCTATTCAGGTACATTAAAATACTGCTCAAATTTGTAGAACCGAAGTTATTTTATCATTCCACTATATTACTTTTACTAACTGATGAAAATAAAAACGCATATGATGTATTAAAATTGGTATTAAACACTATTTTCTTATAATAACAATTCAACATTTCTCTTTGTCTGTTTACAAATTATTACGTCAATAATGCATTCAGCAAGAGCTTCAATCAATACAAATCGATTGCATTTTATCAACACAATTTTACGCTAAGCTGGTAGTTGCCTATTTTGTCTAGCGGCTAGCACGAACATATTATGTAGTACCATACTTACTCAGTTCGCCTCGATCATGTCGCCCCAATTCCGACCGGTACTTCAGAGAATTGCGACTTCCTTTTCGGAAGTTTTCTGCCTTGCCTTTGCAACAGTATGTTATTAACCAACATTTATCCTTCTGCTGGCAAATGGTATTTGTATTTAGCAAATGTGTACCCTGCAAAGGGCAATTGGCCTCGGCGCTGTTAGATAGGGATTCCTAGACCGTCACCCAACCAGGAACCCGCGATGTTCGCTTAACCTCCGTGACTTCACGTATGTAACGAATTCGGCTAGCGACGTCTGTGTGACGGTCATGGACTTTCAGTAGAACCATCCCAGCATTCGCCTGGATGACCGGGAGGAACGACGAAAACCCCCGGTCAGGATGGCCGGCACGGAGATTGAATCCGGGTCTCCCGAATACGAAGTCAGCGCAATACGCCCTGCCTCACTACGCGCGGTTGGCGAATGGTGGAGTAATCCAAATATTTTGAAATGGAAGCATGCGAACAAGCGAGCGCTTCCGTATATTTCACGACGACAAAGCCATTTAACATTATTTAGACGCTCGCGAGAGAACATGGTTTAAACGTCGGAGCTATCGTTGAAGTTTCTGGGTCTAGCAAGTTAGCACACCATTTTGTAAATACGTTATAATCCAGTATCTACAGAATAGGGGTCAAGAAATGTAGAAATAAATTCTATAAAAGACGCTTTATTTGCCATTGTACTATCGCCCTGGAAATTCAAAAATCTGTAAATAACACGGTACTGAAAAGTAAATATCCCATTTTTATCATCTATTCAAACAAATACATTAATTTTCCATAATAATTTTCCATAATTGTATTGGGAACTACATGACAAAACTATTTTTTCCCGCAGAGGTTTGTATAAACACTATTTTCTTTATTTGAGCATCGTAGATCCTGTAAATTAAAAATAAACAATACATTTTTGCAATTTTTCGGTAATTCTTCAGGATATTAATATAAAATTATATTTTATTGTCGTTACCGTACAAAATAAATTTGAACTTTTAAAGAACATTACAGAAATATTGAAAATTTTGTCGAATAAATATACAGTACTAATTATGATAATAAAAATAACAACAATAAAATAATAGAAATAATAATAACAGTAATAACAATCTAAAAATTCAAATCAATGCAGAAATCAATCTAATCCAAATATGCAATTGGCACAGATTATCTAATTTTCTGCAATTATTTAATGTTCTGTGTACGAAACTTTACCCAGAAGGATTAAGAAAAGAAGAGGTTCACAACCATGTATGTATAATGTAATAAATAGACATACTTTTCTCAACATATACACCATGAAAAAAATCTTCAACTAATTATAATACTTGCAGCTAGAATTTTTTTATGAATTATGTTGCTCTGTATCGTGGAAAATAATATGACCATAAAAAACATACTTCGCCTAATTAACAAAATAGAAACTTAACGCCTGCTTCCGTAAGCCTCGGCTTTTCCCGCCTCGCCCAGTCCCACCGCTCGGCGTGAGGGAGGCGGGGTGGGGTTTACGCGTCTCGCAAAAGGCGTCGCGTCGCGTCGCGTCGCGTCGAGGCGAAAGGAGCACAGCAAACGCCACCCGTACTCTTCCCTCCCCGCGCCCTGCTGCCGCCGCTCGCCATTGTGCGTCGCTATTGTGTTGATTGCAGCAAGCGCTGCCGCCGCCGCCGCCGCCGCCGCCGCCGCCGCCGTCGCCGCCGCCGCGCGGAAGAATCGCGTTCGTTGCCTGGCAACAGACGCGCGCGCGGCATGACAAGTGACGGCGCCTGCGCGCACCCACGCCTCCGCTCCGTCCCTCCTCTTTCTCCTCGTATGCACAGTCACCTCGCACGCAAACCGCCGAATTGCGTAACCAATTCACGCCCCGACGTGCGGGTTCTACACGCCGAACGCTGCTATGTTGTATTTGTTTACTGAGAAAATCGTGCTAAGAGATCTCGGTCAGGAAATTTTTACCAATATATTTTGTTAGAAGAAACATATTTCGATAAATTTAATGGTGCACCCATTGGTTCAGTTCTCTCCTCTCCAGAATCGGATGACTCTCACTCCCAAATTTAGTCATCTCTAATTTTCTGCGGCAACGAAAATTATTAAAACACATTAATGTCCGACGAATACGACACCTAAAGCGCCCCTCACCCCACGTTGATTGCGCCTCTGAATAAAGAAAATGAAGGTAATTTGCAAGAAGTGAATTCCAGTAAATACTTTAAAGTAGAAAGCAAGTACAAAAAATGTACAATATACTAGAAAAAATGTTTCAATGGAAGTGGTGTATGCGTGATATGCTTCAAACGTTTCCTTTTACTTTAACTTACTGTAACTAACATTAAGTTTTCTAAGGCTTGCTCGCCAAGGAATTCTTTACAAACACTCCTGTTAAACAAATGGAACGCATATTTTTGGTGTAACTTTGAAGAGAGTTGAACTAATTTTCACTTCATGGATATTATCATCTCTAGAATCCATGATATTGCATTTTTCTCACCATCATACACTCAAAACAGAGCACTTGTCAACTCTTGACACCTCATTCATCAAATTCGGTTAAGCGATCTTCATGGGTGTTAAACTCACAACGCTTGCGAAAAAAAACGTCGCTTCTGGAGTCAGATCTGGAGAAGAATCTCAAAGGAAATTCAACGTGTAAAGAAAGTGATTCTGAATGGCTTACAATACCCGCTTACGTGGTTGATAGTAACGTATGATGCTGAGATGGACGAAGATCAAAGGCCGCCGTGAGACAATCGTGAGGTAGTCTTGGCAAGGCGAACAATGACGAAACGCGAGTGGCGGGGTGGAGTGGAAGTTAATTCGGCGAAACGAGGCGTCTCCAGGAGAAAATTGGCGTGACCTCCGGGCGGCGCCGCGCCTGCCGGGTAGCGGGCGTAGAGAGCCGAAGCGACGCGAAGCGGGGCGAAGACGTGGGTGAGGCAAGGCGAGGCGGGGCAGAACGGGGCAGGATCAAAAGGGAACATGCAAAGCTGGACTAGACGGGATGCGAAAGTTACGCAGAGATGCGGGATGGGCGGGGTAGGATACGTTGAGATATTATTTCTGGTTCCCGAGCGCGTCAGCTGCCGCGGCCATTCGTTCCGTAAGTGTAGCGCATATTTTACCACGGGGGTGACGGTGTTCCTCCGCTGGACGCTGAGATCCGGCGCCGACCTAAATGTGAGCTTCTTGGGTGGTTTTAACTCGCAGGTATCTCCCCCCTGCAGGCAACCGCACCATCCGGGACAAGCTCAAAGTGGTCTTCCGACATGTGTGGTAGTGTAGTGCATGTAAGGGTGTGTAAGAAAAGGGATGAGGATATAATAAGGAAGAGTAAGGAAAGATCGCGCGCGGTCCGTGGCTGCCATGGTATTGCGTCGTGGTATACTTCTCCGGCATTTACCTGATAGGGATTGGAGAAATCTCGGAAAACTACCGATTAGAGCAGCCGACAGCTAGAATTCTCCTCGACGGCGACTAAATTCGACATAGCTATCTAGCTAGTGTCGAAAATCTTGCAGCTGTCGAGACTCCAACCTAGGCCCTCCCGATCATAGGCACTGGAGTGTTGTAAGTCCAGCCCTGAGTCTATTTGGCGGGCGGGGCGTGAATTGTTCGCTGAAACGGGTTTGGTTGGAGAAGGAGTAGGGAGCGACTGAACGGAAAGGGCGGGAAAGCATTCAAAGCAGAATGCTAGGCAGAGGTGGCCTACTGGCCGGGCGTGTGTGGGTGGAAAAGACTTCAGTCTAAAACGGGAAGGGGAAAGGCGCGGCGGGGGGGGGGCGACATTTAGATGAAGAAAATAGACATTTGAGATTTGAAAATAATTTTTTGTCAAGATATTGGTAAGAATGTAATATTTAAAGCAATTGTATATAATTTTTGGAATACATTAATTTGGTAATTCTGATGCATTTTGGAACTATTAATTTTTTGTCTATCTAAAGGTCTTTGTGAAACATACCACTACAACTTGGAAAATTCTATTACAGGCACATATATTACATTATTGCTTCTGGTTAGTAAGTTTTATGACCACGTCAAAAATAACACGGTACGCTACCAATACAAGAAGTGGAATCTCAAAGTTCCTATCACTTCCTTACTCGCAGTCACGTGCTTAGTGGGTTGCGAGGGCACTGAAATGAATTTGCATTTTACTACAAAACTAAATTATACATGAAATTCTAAAGTAAATAAAAATTTTGTAAAAAAGAACGTTAAAATATTATTTTGAAATATAAAATGTATGATATAAAATATATTTTTTAAATAATAATTATAAATTATTTTAAGAAGTTTGTTCTCTTTTGGCTTGCATAATTATCAACGTCTGATAGGTTGATATGGAGTGACAAAGTGGACGGAGGGGCAGTACGATGCGACTGACTATTTCTACCTTCGTTCAGTGGTCGGCTTCACTGAGCGACGAGTGCTTCACCGTTGTTGAGGATCGCTTTCGGTCTCCTGGAGTGGCACCTGGTGCCGCGTCTGATGTGAACTATTGTAGAGCAAGTACAAGGTCTTCTCGTGTATCAGTGAAGAGAATCTGCAGCTCACGGACATCACATCTTGCTTGATAATTAACCTATTAGTTTCAACTTCAATAGCCGTAACTTCGATATTTTTATCAGTGAGTGAAATACGTGGTTAAGTGCTTTAAAAGAGTAAGCAATAATGTAGTGGCTTGGATAATATATATGATTTTAAAAACATGTAAATCTGCTTCTGTCATACCGTAATTCTACTACTAATAATAATAATTCGATTAATAATACTAATAAATTTAATTCGATGTGTGTGTGTGAAAGAGAGAGAGAGAGAGAGAGAGAGAGAGAGACTAATTGGCATTATTTCGAATTTCTTTAAAACAACTCTCTTCTCTAAAGGCGTACATTTTCTCAGCTCATGTCATCTCGCGCCTCTCCACACTCGCTCTGCTCAGGGGTGATTCTCGCGGACAGAATCATCATCGTGAATCGCCGAGATCCTGGGAGGGCAACGGCGCCGCAACCCCCCGCGACCCGATTCGAAGAGCGAGACGTGTGAAAGAAAGCACGGACCAGGCGGGGCGGGGTGGGGCGGGGCAGAGGAGGGGGCGGGGAGAGCGGCTGCGCGGGGCGCCAGCTCCGCCGTTCCGGATGAGGCCTGCGAGATTTATAGAGTTGGCGGTCGCGGAGCGGCGGGGGCTGCCGCGCGCGAAGATTTGGCCGCGAGATGGAGCACCGCCTTTGCCTCCGCTACCGCCCCCGCAGCATTCCCACCTGAACTTCCGCTTCCTTTGCGCCGGAGCCCCTGGCCCTTCAGCGTCGCCACCCCCCCACCCCCGTCACCGCCTTCGCCGCCCTTCGCCTTCGCGTTCCCTTCTTCGCCTCGCCCTGCCTTCACCACCCCCTTGCCTTCGCCGCCAACACCTTGGTTCCCCCCCCCCTTTACCCCCCGCTTTCACCCCCCGCCTTCAGTCCCGCCTTCACCTCCCGCCTTCACCCCCCCGCCTTCACCCCCCGCCTTCACCCCCCGCCTTTATCCCCCGCCTTCACCCCCCGCCTTCACCCCCCGCCTTCACCCCCCGCCTTCACCCCCCGCCTTCACCCCACGCCTTCACCCCCCGCCTTCACCCCCCGCCTTCACCCCCCCGCTTTCACCCCCCGCTTTCACCCCCCGCCTTCACCCCCCGCCTTCACCCCACGCCTTCACCCCCCGCCTTCACCCCACGCCTTCACCCCACGCCTTCACCCCCCGCCTTCACCCCCCGCCTTCACCCCCCCGCCTTCACCCCCCGCCTTCACCCCCCGCCTTCACCCCCCGCCTTCACCCCCCCGCCTTCACCCCCCGCCTTCACCCCCCGCCTTCACCCCCCGCCTTCACCCCCCGCCTTCACCCCCCGCCTTCACCCCCCGCCTTCACCCCACGCCTTCACCCCCACGCCTTCACCCCCCGCCTTCACCCCCCGCCTTCACCCCCCGCCTTCACCCCCCGCCTTCACCCCCCGCCTTCACCCCCCGCCTTCACCCCACGCCTTCACCCCCCGCCTTCACCCCCCCACCTTCACCCCCCGCCTTCATCCCCCGCCTTCACCCCCCGCCTTCACCCCCCGCCTTCACCCCCCCGCCTTCACCCCCCGCCTTCACCCCCCGCCTTCACCCCCCTCTTTCACCCCCGCCTTCGACCCCGCCTTCAGCCCCCGCCTTCACCCCCACCTTCGTCCCACCAGCCCGCCATCGCTGTTCTTCGTCTTCGCCACCCCTCGCCTTTGCCCCTCCCCCGCCATTGCTACCTTGACCACCTTGTCTTCGCCTTCTCTGCCCCCACCCCGGACATTACCGCCCCCGCCTTCACCACTTCGACACCCTGTTTTGGAATCCCCGAATTCGCCCCCCTTCTCCACCCCCGTCTTCTCTGCCCCCCCCCCGCCTTCGCCTTCACAAGACTTGGGCGTCCCTCGCCTTCGCTCCGACCCGTCTTCGCCACCCTACCTTCGTGCCCTCACCTTCGCCACCCACCGCCTCGGTCATCCCTCGCCTTTACCTCCTTCACCGCTCCCACCTTCGCCACTTCCCGCGTTCACCACCCACTAACGTCGCCGCCCTCGCCTCAAGAAACTTCGCGGCCTCATTCCTCCTTCAACCCCCACCTGAGCAGCCCCCTTAGCCCTCCGGCGCCCTTAGTCTCGGGCGGTGGGCGGCGTCGCGACGCCCGTCAGCCCCAGCGGGAGGCCTCCAATCGCGCCGTAAACACGCCGGAGCGGCGGCCGGCACCTTGCGGGCCGTAAATTCCGCAGTCGCCCGGCGTCTCCGCTGCCGCCGCCGCCGCCGCCCTGCCGCCTGGGGCTGAGGATTCGGCGCCGCGTTGCTTCTCTTGTTTACGCCGCGGCGGCGCGGATGGCCGTGATCTGTTTTGGTTGGCTTTGCCTGCGGCGCCCCGCCCCCCATCGACGGACTGCCGCGGCCGCCTCTTCGATCTCGTCGCTCGTTACGTCGCGTCGCGGAGGAACCTCTTCGCCCTCCTCGCGCGAGAAGCCCACGGGATGGAGGCATTCGGCGCTGCGTTGGCGGCGCGCGCGTTTGCATCACCTTTCTCAGGCTCTCGCGATGCACCTCTTACTCCTGGGCGGGGATTTGCTTTGAGTAGCATTGGCCCTCTGCGTTAGATGCGAGAGAAATAGCACTCTTCATATTGTTCGTAAATACGCTTGACAAAAAGCATGGAGTTACGTATAGGAGCGGTTATTATAAGAGAAATGTATTCAACTTCACGCACTTAAACATAGATTGTAATTTAAATTTGTAGCAACTTGGATACAGTTAATTTGAACTTTGGATTTGTGGTACTATTACCAAAAAAAGGTATTGATATTGCAATACCTAATACATTTAGACGGTATGTTAATGCTATCATCATGATCTATAGTACAAATTTGTCTTAAGTGGAAAAGGAAATAGAATGTATAAATAAATAGAATATATTATATCCCTTGCATCATACAGTAAAAATTATAAGATTAATCAAGAAATCTATTTTAGTACTATGATAACGTTGTCATAACACACTCGTACTTCCGGAAGTTTTTAAAAGATACTGATTTTTTGTTAATGACAACCTATTATATAAATTATTTTCAGCCAAAAGTGCAAAGATTTACATTAATTTTATTTAATTTTTCGTAGAACTTCCAAAATAATTATAAATCTCACACGGAATGACAGTACTAATGGTCTACTAAATCTTTGCAATTGAAATAGCAAAATAATGCCAAAGCAAAATATCTAACTAATCATTTATTATTAACAACTTATTGCCTGATGTCGCAGATAATTAAATATTATTTTCTACGTTCCTTTATAATTAGTTCTTGTAACTTTGTATTACCACTTTCCAGGTGTCTTCTTTCCGTTCTTCAGCGGGACAGTTCATTAATTCCATCTCCTTTAATATGGCCTTCACAGTTGATTTCATTCGTGTCAACTCCTTTTCGTTACTTTTCACTTCTCGTTCAATTTACTTAGCAAATTCTCCACCTAATGCTCATCGCTTTGTTTTATCTGCCCGTCCATGTGGCTTCTTCGCGAAGTTCCGCTCTGTTTGCTTTCCTGAGTGGAAACCAGGTCCAACAGATGCTGCCTGTTATTTTGTTTGAGGTCAGAAATCTCCGCGCCACAGCTCAGTTGATTGATGCGAGTCTTATGTTTGCATGTGTCATTTCGTGACTCTGGCAGCCCTTAACATCTAGAGAAGAGGTGTGTGAAAAACAATCTACAACTTTATTCTAGGCGTATTATTGTTTCTATGGTTTTAGAATATAATATCCATTTGCACAATTTCAAACCTTTATTGCGTGATAACTAAACTTCGTTTGCTTCATTTTAAGAATACATTTACAGTACAATTATTTTTCATGGTCAGCTTGTTCTTTGTTAACTACTGTGCTTGAAGTAATGACTTGGGAATTGTAATGTTTTATACCGTTGTTATCTACTGTAATGTAGGCCGTAAAGCAAGCTCTGTGCAGATCGTAGAGTGCACTTGCTGTGAAAATGTGTACGCATGAGGTGTACATGTGAGGAAGGACGTGCGATGAGTGTCAATTGTACTGTTCCGTCTATTGTGAATCTCTTGGTGTTCAACAAGTGTTGTAAGACATGGCTTTGTTTACCAATTTGTTTTCTGTGTACACTTTAATATTAAAAATTGTTTTATTTAAGCATTTAGCGTATTAGAACTTCAAGATTAGCATGCCAGAGTGTAAATTCTATAAATTTTTATTCAGTATTATATTTATGATATTAATTTGTGAATTTTTATTAATTGTATTTTGAAGAAGCTACCGCAGGTCGTATGTTTGTTTCAGTAAAAGTAGCGAAACAATATTAGTTTTATTTAGTTATCTTTTTTAAAAAAAAAATATTAATACATTAAAAATAATGTAATATACTTTTAGAGATGTGAATTTCTCATATTTTCCATCTCTCCAATTCTGAATATCGTTCACAACTTTTCTCTTTATATTCAACATCCCAACGCATATATAATATTTAATCATAATTTAAGTAATAGCTCTGAAATTGCAACAAGAGTTAAGGTATACCTTCACTTTTCCCTGTAGCCACTGCAAAGATATTTGTACTCAAGAGTATGTAATGAAAAATATTTACAGGAAAGATTTGTTTCATATCATTACCAATAACAGAGGCTATTCAATACTTGGCAGCCTTTTCAGAACACATCAACAAGTCACGAATATCAACAACGACATTCATCAAGCCGGAATTATAATTGCCTACCCTCGTTAGTCATTTGGTGGCATTAAAATACTTTTTTTTTTGCTAACAACATGTAGCACTTGACAAGGACGGAACAATTTAAAAAGGACGAAATGGATGGGAAAATATTAATTCCATTTGCAAGAATTACTTGCTTTTAAAATAACATGTATATAAAATATTTTTCAAACTCGTTTTCAAGATCCTAGTACGCCCATCATGGCAAGATGTCTCATTAATTCACGTCTTTCTCAAAATAATCTAGATGTACCAGATGGTACTTATTTTGGTGATTCTATAAAGGAGCAATTTATTTTTGGTTAATAAATATGAAACGTGCATACGACGTATTTATTTTATGAGCTGCGTGTTTCATATTACGTTCATAAAACAAGCAGAAATATTATTTTTGTTAACCACTCAATTGCTTATTTTGTTTCGATATTTCAGATATGCAAATATTAATTTGGGTTTCAGAAAACGTGACAGAAATTTATTGATATATCGAAATGTGCAAGTTCGCTAATAACAAGAAAAAGGAAACAATGTTTGAGTTTCTCATCAATAATTATCAATGTCATTTCCTCTGAACAGTTAAATTCAGATTTTATTTCTCATTTGTTTATGTTAAATACAAACTATTGACATCTATTAATAAACATTCTGCACAGTGGTCAACAAAAATAATTTCACTACAAAGCACTAATAGTGTCTCATTTGTCAGGACCACAAACATTTGCATCCATATGCTCTCCCGCTGACTTCAGCTTATGCCTTCCTTTCAGATAGGTTTCGACCTACTCGCATTTACCAAGAATGACAAAGATTCATTAACTTGAAATTGCACTTTCAAGGCTATGGACAATTTTAGGGCGACGACTATATCTTAAAATCCTAAGATTTGCAAACAAATGAGCTACAAGATCACTTACTTTCTTGCATAACGTATTTTCTAACTTTTCCGATTTTAATTGAGTTCAACGACAAAGAGATCTGCGCCATTTTGAAAGTCCTTTTCTCCTCGCGAAAACTACTCGTACTAATCGTACATGACCTTTATTCGAAGCTCTATTTTTGGAATAGATTTCAGGTGCAAAAAGATGTATCATAAATATTGTTATTATGCAATGTTATTTTTCGCAATTTTTCGAAAGTGCAGAGTTGGTCAAAAATGTAACCTACGTCATTTTTTAAAGTGATTAAGGGTATCCAAAAAAATATTAAAGAAAAAATTGCAAGCCATTTATGAAAAAAATAATTGTTTAAAATCTTTCCCTTTTGTACGCAAAATAACGCGATAATTACTTATCGATTCGAAAACTTATACATGACTTTATTTACAGACCTTTCTTTAAAGAATAGATTTTATTAAGGAAAAATATCTAGTATCAATATTGTAATAGTAAGAAAAGGCCGCAAAAGTGGAACTTTAGCCATTTTCTAAATTTTAGACGAGTTCTAGGAATAAGCGACTTGCTACATTTATTTAAACGTTCTTTGCTCCAACCAGAAACATATTTAGTCAAACAATTCCAAGCCATTTTTGAGAAAATTTTGAAAATGTTAAGGCTCCACGTAAAGTACGCCAAAGAATCAAAATATTCGTTTCAAATGTTTTCCTCATTGTAGAACCGAAATATTACTTTATGAATATTAAAAAAGAGTAAAACCCCATCCTATGTGGCAATTTTCATTGAAAAATTTGGAGTAATTTTTTTAAAATGATGTTTATGCGTGCTGTAATTGCGAATATTGGTGCTCTTTTTTATAGACAAATTTTGTTTTCGAAAAACTGCACTTGACGTCATTTGAAGAGCAATTACTCACAAATGCGATAGTATTTACAAATGGCTGCATATGTGTATATTAACGTCATGATAGATATTTAAAAGAAAATAAATTTGTGTAATTTCTGAAAAAACCAATTCCCCAAAATGAACTTTATGTCATATTAAATAGTGCAATTAGCAGTATGTGTTCGAAAGGTTTGAAGAAAAAATTTGTAGTCGTTTTTGAGAAAATGGCGTTTGAGGATTTCTGAAAATGAGGGATTTTGAGCTCATTTTCAAAGAAAACTGTTAAGTTTTCGAGAAACTTTATACGTCATCTTTAAAACACATGTGCTCATAAATTCACAAACATCTTTTAGATTTATTTAATTCACATATTTCACGCAATATTGCGCAAACACTACTAAAATGTTCTAAAAAAGTGCATAACCTTAATTTACACGAACTAATTATGGACAACAAATTTTATTTGAAGGGAATCTAATTTTGTAATTGTAGGAAGTCGCCGAAAAAATGTAAACATTTGCAGTTATCGAAAATTCAAAGTTATCAGTGAAAATGGTATCTACGGATCTCGTATGCAGTGTATTTTTCTTTATTCTTACAAGAAATGCGAAGAAAAAAAATTGGAGACATTTTTCAGAAAATTGTTGAAAATATCCTAGGGGCTTCATTTAAAGAACTAAAACTGAATGAATGTTTTTCAAAATTTCAAACCTTCGGCTCAGGCCAGATCGACAGGGGTTTCTTCAGTTTGGAAAAAATCTTATGCATACTTTAGGCGCTAGTGTTGTTCACATACACCGGACACGGAGACGGGACAGTCAGACAGACTGACGGACGGACTGGCAGACGTTTTGAAAAAAAAAGAAAGAAAGAAAAAAAACACTTTTTCGGTATCAGGGGCCCCCCAAACATGTATTTCCGTTGAACTCGAAATCGATTTTCCGCATTATTACATAACTTAACTCTATACTACGTATACTAACTCCGTAATATACGTACGTACACGTCAAATCCAGATTTTTTTTAAGTTACTGACATATCTTGTCAGTGGCGAATTTTCTACACCGTCCACGACCCTGGGTCGAATTCAAGCGCCCCTTCAGTCTGGAGGAGAATTCAAGCGCCTGCTTGCTCTGAACAGTAATTTTTCATGGTTTCTCCGAGCAATTTCAGGAAAATGGTAAAGAAGAACTCTAACAAGTGGGCCACAGACTCAGCGGAATCATTCCTTCCACAACCATTCTCTCTATTCCCCGTACACATTCACTCACTCACACTATATTTCACTACTCATTTGTCGGCAGACGAGCCGGGACTTAAAACTTGTCTCAGCTGGAGAGGTGTTAGGCTGAAGGAGATACCACGAGAGGGTAAACCCCCAAGCCGGCATGCAAGTTGGCTTCGAATCTCGGTCGGGGAGGCCGCCACCCTCCTGGATTTAATTTTACTACACTTACGAAGGAAACACACAAGTTGTTGACACGCCCGAAATGAACATTCTCACTCACCCACCGACCACCTCCGCAACCATCGTCCATACACCCCCACCCCCACCCCCACCACCGCAACACGTCGCGACGCGTCGGGGCGACATCCGCCGTCCCCTGTGGCTGCGCAGTATTTAGTAACCATAAACCGGGCGGGGACGCAATAAAAAGGCCCGCGCTGAAAAGGCCCTGCGATAAGCGCCGCCGCCGCCGCCGCCCCCCGGCCTCGTAAAGCGGCCGCCCGCCCGCTTTTCAATCTCGCGCCGCCGATAGCGCTCCAAATGAACTCCCCAACAAAGATTCGGGCTAATTAAAAGGTTGGTTTTACGCGCTCGCCGCCGCCGCCGCGGCCGTGTAATCCATTACGCGCCTTATCGCGCCTTCCATCGACGCCGCCGCCGCCGCAGGGCGCGAGGTGAGACAGGCTGACGTCAGCGGAGGTGGCGCTTCCTCCACCCACTCGCTCGCCGCCGAAGGGTCGAAGGTCAGCCCCTAGCCCTCCGTCCGTCACACACCCACGAGCTGCGTCCGCAGACGCGCCGCGCACGTCCACACGCTGACCTCTGGCACGGCCAGCACATATTCAACCGCCGACGAAAGTGTAGTATATGATAGTGACAGCGTGGGAGAACTTATGCAATTGCACGCTCTATAGCAAAATACGAAAATATGGGTAGGAAAATAAGAACTAAGGGAGACAAGAGAACATACGCCGAAAAGTGGACTTAAAACCATTAATTTTCAAATTGTATTTTCAGATAGGTGGCAGGAACAGCTGTGAAGGTTGTAATTATCATCTAGGAGTTTTCGAATCGTTTGTTTATAACCTGCCTATGAAGGGAATACATAGAATTCCACATATTCATATGTCACTCATTTCATTTAAAAACATAGAAATAGAAAAGAAATATCTAATTAAACTTATATGTAATTTCATTCATATATACCTCAAAAGGGATTGTTTCAATTACATATCAGCAGAAATCCTACTGTTGACTTACTATTACACTATTGAATTTACAGTAATAACTTTAAATTCACCTAAGTTTTCGCTTTCAAGGACACAAAATTTGCAAACTCAACCAAAAATTTCACAGCGAAAATGCTCATGAAATAAGCATTTGAGCAAAAAAAATTAATTAAAATAACGTAATTTTTAACAAGATTACATCTGTGCATATTAATGTAATTTATAATTCATTGGAAGTCATATGCATTTAACCACTCCGGAACAAAATTTATAAACAACTAAAATATCAAGAAAGTTCCAAATCACGATATCATGAACCAATTTTATTTCTTGGAAGCAGAATTTCGAAATTTTTGAGCAATGACTTTACAAAATGAAAATGTATCTTGGTTTTTAATACTGAATCAACAATGCTAATTTGTTTTCATTCTAATACGAATTAAGAATACAACATAAAAGCGGAAAAACCTGAATGCACAGGCAATGTGTGTGGTATCTGTGAAGGTTGGTCGGCGCGGCGGCGGGGCGAAGGCACGAGGCGGGGCGCGGCGCGGCCGCCCCAGCGCAAGCACAGCCAAAGCGCATGCTGGGTCCGGAATCCCACGGGAGCGCCGCGAGCCATGTATACGATATAACTCTGCCCGTCCCCCGCCCCCACCCCGTCCGCGCGGCCTCGGGGGGCCGCGCGCGTCCCCTTTGTCGCGCAGCGCGTCTCCGAAAAAACGCGCGCGCCTCTGTCCGCGCCGCTCGACAGGCCCATTGAAAGATGCAGTGTCGACAAATGTGACACTTTACGCATTAAACTTGAAAAGCGCACCGTGCCGTCCTTTTGATCCTACAAGACGTCTGCGAAAATATAGAATGCTTCCATTTCCGCGGCCGGGCACGTCCCAGGGAGCCCTCGCCCGAAGCTGCGTGAGAAGCTTCGCCCCCACGGGGCCAGGCCGGGCCGCGCCGGGCAGCGCTCGCGAGAATATTCATCTGCCGGCGCGTCTTCGCCCCGCCCCCTCCAACACGCTCTCCTTCCGCCCCCACGCCTCCGCCCGTGCGAATATCCGGAAGGAGGGCCTACTAATGCAGTCGTTTTTGCGCCCTTAATTACCCTAGTCCTCCCGGCCGATGGTCCCTCTGCCAACCGAGGTTGAAGTAACCTCCATGAATTACTAAGTGGAATTCTCGGGAACAGAAGTCAAAATGCATGAGAAAGAGCTGGCAGGAAGAGGAGGAAATTGGCTCAAAATGAAGGAAAAAAGGATTACGCCTTTAAGAACGTAACTAATGTAAGGCTGAAATGCAAAGTAACGTCAGAAATATCAAAAGTATATCATGTCAATTCCGTTCTGGTTTCTGCACGATTTCCCAGGAGCGGCGGTGGGGAACCTCCCCCTGCCTCGCCGCGCGCCCCCTGCCCGCTCACGCATCAAACCTCCCTCCCTGTCGGAGACGCCCCTCGCTGCAGATTTCCGCTCGAGAGACGGCGCCACACTCTTCATATTACAGAGCGAGATTTAATATTAAAAAGAATGGCTTCTAAATTTAAATATGTACCGATGTATCTTCACATGCCAAACCTTTAATAAGATGAATGTAGGTCGCCTGAATGGTGAGCAAGACAACGAAAGTAATTTCTACCTCTTCTATGCAATACTTTTCCAAAACTAAAAAAAAATTGATACAACCAATACAATGCATTGCTCTCTGATTAGTGACAGTCAGCACTTCTAATGAATAAATGTTTAAAAAAGTAAAAACTTCTAATACAAATTAACAAATTTATTAAGAATTTATTGATGTTAAAGTTTTTATCTTCTTTCGTAAGCAAAATTATTACTTTCACTAGATGAAATATTCGATCTTTGGAATTTCTTTCACCCTGATCCTTTCTCCTAGTACCCTCTTCCTGCCCACGGCTTCTGCCCATTCCTCCTTAACATTTCCGTTACTTGTTGCCCACCCTTTGAAAAGGCTAGAACAAACAAGTTAAGACGTACAAGGACAGCGATTTGGAAGAGCCGAAAGGAAATTGTTATATATATACTTTGAAAAGTGTATAGATATTTAAATAATATTGATAAATAAATAATATAATATTATTATCTGACTAACACTAATAATATAAATTACAAGGTTTCTTTGCAGCCCTAATATCGACGGCAGGTTAACGCAACGTATTTTGTAGGCAACGACCTAATTATTGTTTTATTTTGCACCTCTAAAAGCCTGAATGTCATTCCAGATAGACTTAGTATCACCAACACATCTATCTACAATGCAGTCTCAAGTTCTTGTTTCTCGTACACTCCCCGAACACTATTTGCCGTGTCCGTTTCAACTGCATCTGCCTGCCTGCGCCACTCTTCTCATCTCCTTTGCCGTCACCATCTTCATCACCACCCCCGCCTCAGCCCCGCCCCGCCCCGCCCCGCCCCCGCTTCCGTCTCAACCGGCGGGCGCCACCCCGCCCCGCCCCGCCCCGTCCCGTCCCGCCCCGCCCCGCCCCGCCCCGCCCCGCCCCGCCCCGCCCCGCTCCGCCCCGCCCCGCCCCGCCCCGCCCCCGCTTCCGTCTCAGCCGGCGCGCGCCGCCGCTTCTCGCTCCTCGCCAGGAAATTTAGAGATTTCATTTCGCGCCAACGACGGGATATTTTATTAGGTCGCGCGCTCGGCACCGCTCCCCCTCCCTTCCCCTCCTGCCCTCCGCCCCCCCCGCCCCGCCATCGCCATCGCCTGTGATTGCTCTGCAAGTCGAATCCGAGTCGAATGCTAAGGCAGTCGCAGCGGCGGTTCCGCTTCTGAGAGCTTCTCTCCTGCACGGGTTGCTGGACTCCTTAGTTCAGCGGATTGGACGAGAAATGTTCTTTTGATTCTGTTGCTTATAGCAAAGACATATATAACGTGCTATTATGTATAATTTTTTATTGTAGCACCATAGCTAAGAATTCATATAACCCAGATCTTTCATTGGGCCAGAATTCACTCAAGTTCGATTAGAGGATATTTGAAGTAATCGCTTTAGATGGCTGGAGTGCAATAGTTTGGGAATGAAAGAATATGTATTGCAGGTCGTAATCTCCTCTAAAGTATTCCTTAATCGTAATAGCGAACGAACTTCGTTTATCCCAGAAAGAACGCGAGGGGGGAAAATTGGTCGAATGTTCAATAACCAACGTCGCATGTTTTCTTTACAAAAACACTCTCACTCCCAAGCAGAATCTTATAAATATACTCAAGAGATAGATCATTTGGGAGTAAATAATATGTTCACTCGCCCGGTCGTCCATGGTGACTAACTATTTTCTGGTGGCTAGATAAGAGGCGTGAGTCATGACTGAATTTAGAAAGACGGTTTTCGAGTTGTGTTTTTTCTTTCTCCATGACTTGAAGACGAACCACATCCTTCATACCTTAATAAGCATTTTACAAGCACATACATGGAACATTTCTACGAACTGAAACAATGTATGTTCTAGAGAGTTTTGTGTAAACGTAGTACGTCATCTGGAGTCACTTTCGCGGCGACAATTTACAGTTGGATGTGATATTCTCGTTTTTAATCACTCATAATTTCTACTGAATATTGTTTAGCATCTGTCCAAACGTAATGCCACGTCATTTTACTCATAATTACTGAATATATTACCGAGCCGATTCCGATCACACACATACACACAGACACACACTCACAAACACACACACACACACACACACACACACATATATATATATATATATATATATATATATATATATATATATATATAGTATAAATTAGTTGTTTTGCTTGTTCTTCACAATCGCACCTTCTGTAATTTATATATTTCATCAGAGTTTAGTTTAAATTGTAATTATAATTAAATTATAATACACCTTAGATGTGACGCAACTATTATTTTGATTAATAATCAATGCTTCGGTCAATCTACCTAAAGTATACATTTGTTAGACAATAAATAAATGAAAACAAAGAGCAAACATGGCGCGATGCACCGTTGTCCCGCGGTCTGGAAAAACAACTGAAGTGAGAGCATGCGTCCACGCGCAACCGCGACCTCGCCATCGGAATCCTCGCGGCTCCACACAGCCACTCCCCTCCAACGCGGCGGCGGCGGCGGCAGTTAATTCAACCCGAATGCCACTCGTTGGCTCATCGACGAGTCCATTACACATCGGACGACGGTGCGCTCAAGCATATCTACAGCTTTAAAAGGAGTTTTCAAACTTTTAACTACCAGTGAACATTCACGAGAAATATACTTATTGAAACAGTTAAATAATATTTACCAAGCGCAAAGTTGTGTCCTTTGAAGAAAAATATTGTTTCACGATTTCGTGCCAGCTTTGTAACGGTAAAACCACCTGGTTTGTGATATCTCCCCTGGCGGGCCCACGGCGTGGGTCTAGAGCTCTGTCGGATTAATGGAATATTAACGCGCTTCTTAATATGGCGATAAATCTACGACTGCGGCATTGTGCATAAATCACGAGTTTACGGCCGCGATTATATATATTATGGTCCTTCGCGCGAGGACAGCGCCTAAAGGTGACGGCATTCTTAAAGCGGCCGGAGGGTGGAGGGGTGGAAGAGGGTGGGAGGGGCGGCAGCGGGGTAGCGCGGAAGCAGGGAAAGTGCAGAGGCGGGGCGGCGTGGGGCCGTGCGAGGCGGGGCGGGGACCGACTGCGGAATGGGCGCTGCAGGGAAGCAAAGGAGAGAACGGTGGGGCAGCAGGGGGGGAGCGGAGTTGGTGGCGGGTTGGGACTGCGAGGAGGGGTCGTGGCACGGAAGAGGTTGGCGTGGGTTCCAGGGAAATGCAGGGACGGGACTGACAGGTCTGGATGGGGAAGTCCGGGGCTGGACGGGATGGGTGGCGCTGCGCTGGGCGGTGCTAGGCTGGACGGGGACCGACTGCAAAATGGGTGGGGAAATAAAAAGGGGGTGGGTGAACAAAAGAGTGTCACAGGCGGGACAGGGTGGGGAGTGGGATGGGAGTGAGTCGGTGTCGCAGTGGGAAGGGAGGGGAGGGAATGGAGCACGAAAGAGGCTTGAACGGATTCCAGGGTAAGCGCAGGGCGGGGGTGAAGGGGAGTAACTGCGGACTGGGCAGGGCGGGGAAGCGAGAGGAGGGGAACTGTGAGATCAGAGGCATACCGCGGGAGAGGCAGGGATGGGGAGAGGAGAGAGGCGTGGGCGAGGCGGAGGGTAGATCGCGAGGACAACTCAGGGGCGAGGAGGAGCGGGTGGAGGGCAGAGCGGGGACAGGGGCGAAAGCCCGGGTGAAGCGGGGAGGGACGCAGGGGCGGAGACCGGAATGAAGGAGTTGGGGGCGGAGGGGTGTGAGGAGGGCGCTGCCTCGAAAGCAAAGTAACAGGTATCGTTAAAGTCACAGCAGCACTCCACCTGAGAATGGCGTCGCACAAAGTTCTGCGAGACGAGGGAGGCGGGGAACTTTTATTGAATCAGTCTCCATGCGAATTGTAAGGCGAGGATAATAAAACTCGCTCACCTGATGAACTTTCCGAGACTCCGCCTGAGCTTTCTCTTTGCAATTCGCCTACTTCTGTAGGTTTAGAACTTGAAGAAAGATCGTTTAACCACAGATGAAGTGTATTTAATGCAGTACCCTGCGAGTTAATTTGTCTTTGTTTAAAACACTACAAAATTAATATAAAATAATAAATAATTTAATATAAAATAATTGGTTTAATCATGTGAAGTCTGTCATAACATGAATATATTATGGAAATGACGATATAACTATGGAACATATTCGATGGAAATTAGCATTCTTAGAATATTTCATAAAAAGTATCAAAACTGAAATACATAAATTGTTCATAGGAACGAATTAAAATATGTGAATCAACACGGCGTTATCTGTAATCCACGGAACGCATGGCAACTTACTCTAACTACTGGCGTAACATACCAGCGATGAAACAAAAAGGTAAAACATAACACGGTAGAATCCGCTGCCATTTAAGCCCTGGCGTATTTCAATTGGATAATGACGCTGATGCAAACGGTAGGATTATTTTCGCTTATCATAATAGTAGTTAATTACGTATTTAAGTACGTACGTAGTATTAATTACGTACGTAGTTAAGTAAGTATCGTAAAATATCTCATTAAGTACGAGGTTATTTTTATACGATTTTGCAATACAATTTACAAATTTTTATTGACTTTGTGAAAGTTTCAAATACTATTTTCGTTTCAATATATTGACTGTTCATCTTAGGAAAAGTCACAGACTTATGTTGGTAGTTAATAAGTTTGAAAGGGAGTTACTTTCCACATTTCGATTTAATGTGTACTATAGTATATTTACTTCTTACGCCATAGTTATCCTCGTTCCAGAGAATTGTTCATTCGAGTTTTATGAGTAGCAGCCAGTAATTACTAAGCTGCAAACGTTCTGTGAACAGACGTGTCCTCCAACTGGAGAGAGGCTGCCAGCCCCTTACCCCGTCCTTGGCAGCAAGAGTCCGTGAGGGATTCGCCTGTCGGCTAGGCAGCCCCGCGATGCAGGCGCGCACTGCGGGTTGCGCAAAGTACCAGCGCCAGGGGCCGGCGGCCTCCGGGCCGTCCGCCGCGCCGCCGCCGTCCGCAGCCCGCGGGGCGGCGCGAGGAGCTCCGTCCGGCGCGACGGCGGGCGCTGCGTTATGGATGAGGCCGGCACCTGGCTGCGGCGCGGCGCGCGCGGCGAGGAGGCGGCCGGAGGCGACGGCGGCGGCGGCAACAGCAGCAGCACCGTCGTTAAAGTTCCCGCCCGCGCCGCACGCCCTCTCGAGTTCCGTCATTAAGAGACCGCTCGTTCCGCGCCCGCCAAGTTCCAAGCCCGGACGCACTTCGCCGACCACACCGCCCCGCACTCCTCCGCCCCTCCCCCCTCCTTTCCCCTCCCCTCCCCGCCTTGCCCCTTCCCCGCCCCTCCCAGCCCCTCCTGCCCCGCCCCGACCCGCCCCGTCCCGTCCAGCTCCTCTTCCGGCGCCACGCAACTCGCCCGCCTCTCAGCATCTGCGTCATAAAGACACACTCTGCCATTCTAAATATAAAACCACGGAAAGAGATCTGGGTACTACATTTAAGAACGTTTTTAATTGTTCGGAACACACCTACTTAATATTAACTGAAATTGCTTTACGCTTAGCCTATCTGTTTATAAAGTTGGATTTGTATGGGAATGTTCTTCGGTGTAGTTTTACCTGAGAATAATATACAATATTATTGCATGAACTTGTCTTTTGATGTTATATTTTTAAGATGGAATTTATTGAAAAAAATTAATTCATTAAACGAAGTTCAACGGTTTTGTATATTTCCGTCGCATTGTCATGAAAGAGATTTAGAAGTTTTGAAGTTTGAAAGTTTTTGAAGAGGCAGAGCATTAGGGAAATTCGAGATATTCAAATATGCATTAATGAGAAAATAATATATGCGATAGAACAGTGACGTCAGAAGAGTGTTTTGTATTTCAAGATTGCGAAATAAAACTTCTTCAATCATTCATTCCCACTTATTATACATACGGACATCATAAAAGCACTTTTAGTGTTATAACTAAAACCACCAATCTGAATAGCCGTGGAGGCTAGAGCTTGTGCCAACTCAGCGCCTCGTTTGGAAGGGTCATAGATTCGAGTCCTGTTGTGGGACATCGTTGTTGGTCCCTTGTCTTTCATGTATGTGTGTTTTCGTGGAAGGACTTGTATAACTGCTGACCACTCATTGGAAGCCCGCAAGTATGTCTAGTGTAAAAGTTAATGTGTTCTCATAGGGCGGTAGTGGGTATCCGTGGAGGATAACCGCTAAAATTGGCATCCCCTGAAAGCTGGATAAGACCCCAGAAAAAAAACAGTTATAAATAAAACCTAGTATAATTAAGTATTATAAAAATACACATTTTAGTAGTGATTGTTTAATTCTTCTGCATTTTTTCACCAGCATTATCTAAAACAAGGGAATCTTTTACCAAGAAAGAAAACAGTCTCCATTCAACATCTGAGACGCTGTAACACGTCTCTCTCTAGACCCTGAGTCCGGTCATCCCAAGGCCGCTCTCGGGTCCCCGCTGGCCAGACCAGGCCCACCGCGCCGTCTGCTCCTCCTGCGCACCCCTGCTCGCAGAACAGTTGCGCAGCAACAGCTCCCCGCGGAATACCTGCACCGCGAGGCAGGTGCAACGCAACGCCCTGCAGTGTAAAGCCCGCTGTATGTAAAGTTATTCCAGCCGCTAGCACAGTAACCTCGCACCTCCCGCCCACTCCCCCCGCTCCAGCACCGAGCTTAGATCCTGCATCCAGCCAGCGTCCGGGCAGCCGAGCACACGCCGCCGCGGCACCGCCCCCTCCCTCCCCCCTCCTCCTCCGCGTCCAAACAGCTCGAGTTTTACGAGCAAAACCTTGGCTTCCGCCGGAAACCAGGCTTTGATTCAGTCGAGGCTATAAATCTCGGGCGACCGGAGCCCCCGCCGCTTTGATAAACCGACTGTTGCGTCTCTCGTTACGAAGCCTGACGCGCGGATCGGGGAGGGAGCGGCGCGGAGAAGGGTGAGGCAGACGGCCCGAAACGCACGCTCGCGCGCGCATTCTGACGTTCATTCGCCGCTCTTGAGGGCAACGGCTACACACGCGCGCAGCATGAAGTTCAGGTGGGCAATTTTGCCCACCCATCCGCCCATTGGCCCATCACCCGTCCGCAGGCTGCATCAAAACGAATGGGGCATCACACTGTCAGATTCCAGTTAATGGCCACATTGATCACGCTTTTACTGATGGTGTGATGATCAATGATTTTCGGGAAACTATGCGAACAAAGGTTAGTGGCGGCAGTCGATCTGCAACAACAGTTAGAGCGATATATTCGATGGTTGATTCCTGGACATTGATTGTGGCCCGTAATATTTTAGTGCTGCCGAATCGTTTCATTTTTATTGATTCTTTTATTACTGAAGATGAAAATTTATACTTTTTTTAAATTTTGTATTCAATTATATTAGAAAATTAAATGTGATATTTATAATAATGTCAGTTTTTGGTCCAGTGGCAATTTTCGATTTACTGCCTTTGAATAATTTAAGAAAAGTAGCTAAGTAGTTCGGCGAGTTTCAAAAACAAATTTTTAAAGGCAGATAAACTAGTATTTCGTAATTAAGTATTACCTCCATATGTTAACGGAGAATAATTTACAGGAAAAAATTTAAATACACTCGTACTTTTATGCGAAATTAACAGGTTTACCTTCCAATTTGTTTCGATTATTTCCCCCTCCACATAAAGAAATGAATATTAGGTTACTGCGCTGATATTTACTCCGAACAGATATGAAAACCGTAAGACGGTATTGATAGAAGAATTACTATAAGTCACCTTGGAATCCAAATATGCTGAGTATTTACGCTTAAAATTATATTTTGCTAGCTTAGCTAATATCATGAACGCTTAAAAGCCTGTTGAATCAAAACTCACTCTTGGATGAAATTGAAGTAAATGAATTTCCGAATTGAGTTGTCAGTTGCAATTATTTGAATGATAATAATAATTGCACAACGTCTATTATGCCGCAAAACGTTAGTACTCGTAGTTCGGAATGTCGTTTATGCTGAGTTCTGTTTTATAATTGAAAAATTATGTTGAACAATTACCAAAGCCTTCTCCTCTACAGATAAACACCTTCAATAATAAACACTACTGGAATAAAACAAATAAAATTATATTAAAATCGGTGGTTTCCGCAGAATTCTTGTGGAAATCCATATGGATGGGTAAAAAAAAGTATTCTTCCACAGTAATAATGTATTTACACTCAATTCAGATCTTACATTCCCGCGTTACGTAAAAACATGTACTCTACCACAATAAAAATGTGTGCTCAGTACATTCAGATCTTACATTCCCGTATATGTTTCAAAGACTTTCCCCTCATCTTCAGTGCCCAAGCAACGCGGTACAAACTGTGACACCGTTGCCGGCGCCAATTCAACGATGCATGTGTAACAGCCAACTTTTGTACCCCGTTGCTTGAGCACCGAAGATGAGGGGAAAGTCCTCGAAACATATATACGGGAATGTACTATCTGAATGTACTGAGCACACATTTTTATTGTGGAAGAGTACATGTTTTTACGCGACCATAAAATGAGATTCACAGAATGTCAACTTAATTTACAACTACATTGTTCTGGAAGCGTAGGATCTTCCCCAGCACTCAGTGTTTTGCCAGTCGATAACAAAGCTGTTTCTCGGGGAGTCGCCTCTCGCGAGCGGCGGCCCCGTCCAGCGCCGCCGCCGCCACCGCTGCCACCGCTGCCACCGCCGCCGCCGCCGCCGCCGCAGCCGCCGCCGCCGCCGCAGCCGCAGCCGCCTCCGATACCGTCGCCACCGCCGCCACCGATACCGCCACCGCCGCCGCCGCCGTCGACCCCGCCACCGCAACCACCGCCGCCACCGCCACCACCACCGCCACGGCCGCCATAGCCGTTGCCGCCGCCACCGCCGCCGCCACCGTCGCCCCCAACGCCACCATCACCACCACCGCCGCCGCCGGCGCCGTCGGCTCTGCCTGGGTCTCGTCCCGCGGCGTCTGCAGCGGGGCTGGCGTCGAGGCGACGCGGCGTCTGCGCGGGCGGCGGCGGCGGCGGCGAGGGCGCGGGTGGCAGAGGCAGACGGATTTAGCCCGCGGACCGACGGGCGGCGGCGGCGGCGGCCACGGTGAATGGGCCCCGCCCCCGCCCCCGGCGGCGGAGGAGCCAAGCGTTGCTGTAGGTTCGGCCGCGCCGACGCGTCGCAGCCTCGAACGCGCGCCAAGCGCCGACGCCCGCCCCCCCGGCCCCGCCCCCGCGCCCGCCTCCAGGCCGTTGGCACCGGCGGCGGCGGCGGAGACGGCGTCGGCCAAAACAAAGGCTTCGCTGCCACCAAGCCATCGGCAGGCTTAAAGCAGCCGTGGAGCACGCAAGGCCCTTAACGGGTTTTGGGAACTGCGTGGGAAAGAAACCGCTTATGCGTCTTTCTTTTAGAAATGTTAGAAAGAGACAGACTTAATATATGGCTCTCTTGTGATTGCGTAATGGTTGTAAGTGAAATGAAGAGCTAGTTTCAATGTCATCACATTATTGATAGCATCTTATCATGATATACGCATGATACATGTTCTAGTAAAGTTTATAAACAGCTATGTGGAAAGGATTTTTAATAGAGAAAAACTTGCAAATGAAACGAAGTGATACGAAAATAAAGAAACGCATTTTGCATCGCAATCCCATTGAGTGCACGGCAACTTCTATTGCTTAAAATGTTCAGCTCAAAATGTCTTTGGTGACTTTAGTTAGATACGTCTCTAGAATAAATTGTCGTTTAATCTTATAAGAATGTTAGCACATGTTTTGCTCACGAAAAGAATTGAACGCGTTAAATTTGCACGGTGTTTGAAGTGCAGAAGTGAAGTGATAGTAGCAGAGATGTTATGCTATTCCATGAATATTAATGAAGAAATTGTGGTTAGATTATTTCTGCATCCTATCCAAATTACAGAAATTTACTGAAATGCCAGTACAGAACAGCTTACAATAATGTACGAGACACATCCAAGGAAGTAAATTTCCCTAGGTCCTTAACAAGAAGAAAATAAAATTGCGTGGGAAAACTTCATTGCAGCAGATACAGCACATGTTGTATTATCTTCTCAAATAATTGAGACATTCATCATACGGTGGGATTAACAAGGTCAAACATCTCTCAGCGGAACTTCTGCAGAAGATATATTATGACTTGAGCCCTGTGTGTCCGTCTGCATGACAATTCGCCCTTCAATTCCCAGAAATTCCCTTCTTTTCTAACACTTCATGAAAATCCCTTCCCCTCAGCATTACGCGCCTCACAGTGACGCAGAGTTGCATGTGACTGGTACTTAAAACAGACGGCAGACTCGTAGGAGACAGAGATTCAAATGCAAATCGGTATGGTGATCAATCCCTGCTGTGAATAGTGAAATAATGCAAAATAAGTTACATCTCCTTTAATAAAATGTCTCTATGAAATTGTAATGTTTTTTTGACGATCTAGGAAAATTAGCTTTCTAGTTCATTTTGACCTAGTAATTTACAGGTATGTTTACAGGTATGTGTTCAGTATTCTCGAACTTTGGAGAGTACAGCAAAGTCTTAGCATTGAGTACAGCATAGTCTTTGTTATATGTCTGCCCTTTTACCTTTCATTTGTGGTTATTCATTTATTTATGCATTCTTCAAAACAAATTGACGTATTTATATATATATATATATATATATATATATATATATATATATATATATATATATATATATATATATATATATATATCAGTGAATTTCCACAGTTTTTGACGTGCTATCATATAGGAGCCACCAAAAAACTTAAAATTGTGAAATTGTGAAATTGTGCGTGAAGTCGTCTTGGACGAGGCAGCGGTTGGCGGCGGCCTGGAAGTGCTACGGAGCGGAGCGGAGCGGGGCAGAGGCACCGCCCGCGAGGGCGAAAGACGAGCACGGGCCCGATCGCCGGCGCATTTCACGGTGGGCGGCGCCGCTTCGGTTTTGCCGCTGCGGAAAAAGGCGGCGGCCCCTCGCGCTGCACGTGTCGCGCCGCCTCGCGCCGCCTCGCGCGCTGAACAAGTGGGGCTCTCAGCCACGACCGCGCCCCAGCCCCTTCCAACTCTCCTCTCCTCACCGCGCCGCTCAGCACCGTCACCGCACGCCCACCTCGGCTCGCTCCGTCCCATGTCATTTCTCCCCGGGTACGCCCCGTCCCGTCCCTCACTGCCACGCCACATCCCGTTCTTCTCTGCCACACCATACCCCGTCCCTCCCTACCACGCCACTTCCTATCCCTCCCTGCCACAACTCGTCCGTCTCTTCCCTACCCGACCCTCTCTGCCACACCCCGTCACTCCCTGTTACACCCCGTCCCTTCCTGTCACGTCACATACCGTCCCTCCCTGTTACACCCCGTCCCTTCCTGTCACGTCACATACCGTCCCTCCCTGTTACACCCCGTCCCTCCGTGCCACGCTTCACCACATCCCTCCCTGACTCACCCCTAGCCACATCCCGTCCCTCCTTGCCACGTCACACCCCGTCCCTCCTTTCCACTCCACGCCATGCGTCTCCCTGGCACGCCCCACCCCGTCCCTGCCTCGCTCCGTGCGGCTTCGCCACCGCCGTGTCGCTTCATCGCCCTCGATGCCATCGGCGCGACAGGCGGCGCATGTGGGCCGTGGCGGCGCGGGCGGCCGAATGGACGAACGCTGCTCGGCGGAGCTGCGCAGCCACGCGCAGCAAAGGCAGCTGGCGCCGTTGCCGTTGGCGTCGCCGCCTCCGCCTCCGGCGCCGCCGCCACCGTCACCACCACTGCCACCGTCACATCCATCATCTCCACCGCCACCGCCACCGCCTCCGCCTCCGCCTCCGCCGCCGCCTCCGCCTCCGCCTCCGCCTCCGCCACCGCCACTGCCACCGCCACCGTCACATCCATCATCTCCACCGCCACCGCCAACGCTACCACCACTGCCACCGCCTCCGCCTCAGCCACCACCGTCGCCACCACCGCCACCGCCTCCGCCTCCGCCTCCGCCTCCGCCTCCGCCTCCGCCTCCGCCTCCGCCTCCGCCTCCGCCTCCACCTCTACCTCTACCTCTACCTCTACCTCTACCTCTACCTCTACCTCCACCTCCACCTCCATCTCCACCTCCACCTCCACCTCCACTCCACCTCCACCTCCACCTCCGCCTCCGCCTCCGCCTCCGCCTCGGCATCCACCTCCGCCTCGGCATCCACCTCCGCCTCCACCTCCGCCTCCGCCCCCGCCTCCGCCTCCACCTCCGCCTCCACCTCCACCTCCACCTCCACCTCCACCTCCGCCTCGGCATCCACCTCCACCTCCACCTCCACCTCCGCCTCCGCCCCCGCCTCCGCCTCCACCTCCGCGTCCACCTCCACCTCCACCTCCGCCTCCGCATCCGCCTCCACCTCCGCCTCCACCTCCACCTCCACCTCCGCCACCGCCTCCGCCTCCACCTCCGACTCCACCTCCACCTGCACCTTCACCTCCGCCTCCGCCTCCGCCTCCGCCTCCACCTCCGACTCCACCTGCACCTTCACCTCCGCCTCCGCCTCGGCATCCACCTCCGCCTCGGCATCCACCTCCACCTCCACCTCCGCCTCCGCTCCGCCTCCGCCTCCACCTCCGCCTCCCCCTCCACCTCCACCTCCGCCACCGCCTCCGCCTCCGCCTCCGCCTCCACCTCCGACTCCACCTCCACCTCCGCCTCCGCCTCCGCCTCCACCTCCGACTCCACCTCCACCTCCACCTCCACCTCCGCCTCCGCCTCCGCCTCGGCATCCACCTCCGCCTCGGCATCCACCTCGGCATCCACCTCCGCCTCCACCTCCGCCT